>CAIGRN010165388.1:0-10524 GCA_903798345.1 Fraxinus anomala | reverse complement strand
TGAATGCAGGTTAAGAACTTATTGGTATCTGATGGCTACTATATAACAGGATTTTGAACGGTCGAGATCTATTTCTAATTCATGCAACGGTTTAAACCTTTCGTCTGAAATTATAAATATGCCACTTCTTTTAATGTCCTTTTTCATTTTCACTACTTTGTGCTTTTATCTTATTTAAGGCAATATTTTTGCTCGACGGTGGTTATGTTCTCCTTTGTTTTCTTTTAAACCTTTCTTTTTTAGGTACGTTCTATAATGGAAACAACCAAACATCATGCCATTTCCTCAAATCAATCAGAGAAATCCTACACAGATACTTAGCCTACAATCAAGGAATAATTTCTATGTGAAAGCTAGCATTTAATCCAACACTCTTACTTAGAATAGTTTTGAGAATTTGTATTTAATCATGTTACACATCAATGTAATCTGTGTACGAGAAACATTCTGTAAATTAAGTAGCTATACAATATTAATAGTTCTTAAACTTCATCATGGTATCAGGAGAGTTAGCATCTAACGAGACCTCGATCCCTACCTCTGAACACACCAACAATCCGATCTCAACCCCACCACCTTCCAAAAATATTTCCCTCATTGTACTCAATGTTACTGCTCAATTAAACGAAAAACTCACACCATCAACATTCCCTCAATGGCGTGCCCAGTTTGAAGCCCTCCTCATTGGATATGATCTACTCGATTATGTCACTGGTGATAAACCATGCCCTCTCTCAACTGATCCATCCATCTCTACTCCACAAAAAGCCCACTGGATAAGACAAGATAAGTTTATTCTCAGTGCAATTTAGGCATCCACAACACCCACAATCACTCCATTTATTTCCACTACAAAGACGTCCAGAGAAGCATGGAATAAACTACACTCCATGTATGCAAGCAAATCCCGTACCCAGGCAATGCAACTCAATGAGGAGCTAACAATGAGCAAAAATGGACATCAAACGATTCAAGAATACCTGCACTTTATAAAGGCCCTTGCTGACGAAATCTTCCTAATTGATGACCCTATCTCTGAGGATGATTTAACTCTGTATATCCTCAATGGACTGGGAAGCGATTTTCCCGAAATCACTGCACCGATTCGTGCAAGGGATAAATCATTGTCATTTGAGGAGCTTCATGATCTTCTCGTTGGGCACGATGCGTACCTCTGCCACCTAGAATCCACAGCTCAAAACTTGGTAGCGTCGGCCAATTACTCCAATCGCCGCCCTGGGTCTTCTTCGACGGCCAATACTCCAAGGCTTTTTCCAAATATAGTTCTGGTCGTGGAGCTAGGTCTTCAAAGGCAGATTTTCAAATGAGCTCTTACCGCTCAAATGGAGGCCCATTAGAAATCCGAAAACAATTCAGGCCCAATGGACAGCGAAAGTTCACCCCTAAATGTCAGCTTTGTTATGAGCCGGGCCACACTGCAAGGTATTGTTCCAAAGCCTAGTCTATCGAGCCAATTTTTAATTATGTTAAATCTTCACCTGCAAAGGACACTAAATGACTTCTTGATTCCGGAGCTTCACACAACATCAGTGATGATTTGGAAAATTTATCAGTGCATTCGGAATATGGTGGTACCAATTAAGTTGTCAGCGGTGACGGTTCAGGTTTGCATGTTTCACACATTGGTTCACTAGTCCTCAAAGCACCAATCCGCACCTTTCATTTAAATGATACACTTTGCGTTTCTAAAATTCATAAAAATCTCATTTCGGTGCACTACTTTACTTCCCAAAATAATGTATTTGTTGAATTTCATCCCTTATTTTTCTTGTTAAGGATCGAACCACGAGGGCGTGTGAAAATGGTGTCTACACACTCTCGAAATCATTGGTGCACGTTCCTTCAAAAATGGTTGCAAACGTCCATGAACGGACATCAATGAATGGGTGGTACAAACGTGTAGGACATCCCTCAAATAAAATTGTTCATCATCTTGTTCAAAAATTTTCCTTTCCAATAATAAAAAACTGTGCATGATTATCATCTTTGTACCTCTTGTTCTATTAATAAAGCGCATAAGCAAACCATTTCGTCTAAATAGCTTTCAAAGTCATTCACTCATCGATTTAATTTATACTGATGTTTGGGGTCCCTCAAATACAGTTGGCATTGATGGTTCCCGATACTACTTGATTTTGGTTGATCATTTCACAAAATACATTTGATTTTATTCCATGGAAACAAAATCTGCAGTTCGTACAATATTTCCTCAATTTAAAAACCTTGTTGAAAATAGGTTTCAATCCAAAATCAAATATGTTTACTCAGATAATGGTGGTGAATTTATTGCCCTAAAAAACTATTTATCCACACATGAAATAAGTCATTATACAATCGCCCCTCACACACCACAACAAAATGGTATTTTCGAGCGTCGTCATCATCATTTAGTGGAAACAGGCCTTACTATTTTACATAATGTGTCTCTACCATTAAAATATTGGCCTCGTGCCTTTTTCACGGTAACATATCTTATAAATTGTCGGCCAACACCTCTCCTTCATAACAAATCACCCTTTGAAATATTATTTCGTCAACCACCAAACTATCTCAAACTTCAAAAATTCAGGTGCTTGTGTTTTCCACTCACCAAGCCATACAATACTAATAAACTTCAGCCCAAATCCATTCCTTGTATCTTCATGGGCTATTCCTTAACCCAAAATGCCTACCAATGTCTTGATCAAAATGTCCAAAAGGTCTATACATCAAGGCATGTGATTTTTTATAAAAATCGATCATATTCTTCCTCTCTTACGGTAGTGCCACAATCCCCTTCGTCCTCTACGTCCACGATTATTGGGCTTTCCACTGTTATGCCGTTCTTGCCGGAGCAGCCACCAGCACTATCAGGAGGTCGCACCATTTCTACGCCACCTCCAGGTAACTGCCCCAATTTCTCTTCTCCAAATTTTCGGGAAATGTCCAATTCATCATCTCGCCCTAATTCATCTCACTCCCATGAAAATGCATCTTCTTCCTCACATTCATCCATACCTTCAGCCACACAAATCTACATTGCACACGATAACCCACAAACTGCGCCTACCCTGCAACACCCTACTCGAACCCACTCAATGACTATACAGTCAATGAACAACATTCACAAATCTAAACAATTTAATTTTATAACCAAACACCCTCTTCCATCTGCCATTGAACCTACTTGTGTGGGACAAGCACTCCGTGAACTTCATAGAGGCAAGTTATGTCCGATTAACTTACTGCACTGATGCGTCATGGAACATGGGACTTGGTTTTCCCACCTAAGCACTGTAATCCTGTGGGTTGTAAATGGGTTTTCAGGGTCAAACGGAATTTAGATGGGTCAGTCCGGTAGTAAAACCTACGATCATTAGAACTGTCTTATCAGTTGCTGTAATGAAGGGGTGGTCCTTAAGACAATTAGATGTTAATAATGTTTTTTTGCATGGTCATTTGAGTGAGACAGTATATATGGTTCAGCTGCTAGGGTTCAAAGATGCTACATATCCAAATCATGTGTGTAAATTGTGAAAGGCCATTTATGGTCTGAAACAGGCTCCAAGAGCCTAGTATACAGCCTTCAAATCAGCCATAGTGGGTCTCGAATTTCAGAATTCCAAAGCTGATTCATCACTCTTCATCTACCGCCAGAAGTCTATTATATGTTATCTATTAGTGTATGTGGATGATTTGGTTAAAACTGGCAATGATACAAAATTTTTAGTTGAGCTTATTGCACAATTTGGCAATCTTTTCTCCTTAAAAGACTTGGGGCAGCTCCACTTTTTCTAGGGAATGGAGGTAATTCCGACAAAAATTGGAATTTTCCTATCTCAGCACAAGTATAATCGGGACCTTGTCTAAAACTAACATGGTTGGTGCAAAGGATGTCTCAACACCATTGTCAACATGTACATCTCTGAAATAGATGGATGGAACATCTTCCACAGGCAGCACTGAGTTTAGAAGTGTCATTGGTGCTCTTCAATACTTGTCCCTCACCCGTCCGAATATCTCTTTCTCAGTAAATAAACTTTCTCAGTTCATTCACAAGCCAACAGTGACTTATTGGACAGCGGCAAAGCGATTAATTCACTATATCAAGCAAACCATTTTTCTTGGCCTTCATATCAAGAAACAATTAGGATTTGACCTCATAACATACTCTGATACGGATTGGGTGGGAAACCTTGATGATCAAACTTCTACCTCAACGTATATAAGCTTTCTTGGTGCAAACCCAATCTCCTGGAGTTCAAGGAAGCAAAGTTCAGTAGCACGGTCCTCCACTGAAGCTGAATACAGAGCTCTAGCAAATGCCGCTTCAGAAACTGTGTGGTTACTCTCTCTTTTCCAAGAACTTGGTCTTCCAGTTTCCCAACCACCTAAACTGCTCTGTGATAATTTGGGGGCCACATACCTTAGTTTCAATCCCGTGCAACACTCCAAAATGAAACACATTCAGATTGATTTCCATTTCATGCGAGACTTGGTTTAGCATGGAATCCTCAATGTTCACCATGTCAACACTCATGGCTAGTTGGCTGACCTTCTCACAAAGGCACTTACACGTCAACGAACAGAAATGTTGAGAAACAAGATAGGCTTAACTGATGGTAGCTCTATCTTGCGGGAGCATATAATGGAAACAACCAAACATTAAGCCATTTCCTCAAATCAAGCAGAGAAATCCTACACAGATACTTAGCCTACAATCAAGGGAATAATTTTTGTGTGAAAACTAGCATTTAATCCAGCACTCTTACTTAGAATAGTTTTGAGAATTTATATTTAATCCTGTTACACATCAATGTAATCAGTGTGCGAGAAACATTCTGTAAATTGAGTAGCTATAGAATATTAACAGTTCTTAAACTTCATCACGATCTGCATTATATTGTGTTTTGCTTAATTATTTTTGATGTCCCATAGTTGTTTACACATGTTATTGGGAAGGGTTTGAATATGATTCAGGGTTGGATATTCACAGTTGTAAGTTGTTTATGGTCCTAGAATAAGGATTCTTGTTTTACTAAAATTTGTTGTTACTGCACTTTTTTTTATTTTTAATCACAACGTCCAAAAATTTTATTAACGAACCCTTATTTGTGGCGAAGGAATAACGTAGTTACAGAGAAACACAATCAAAATCAAAGCGAACCAAACTCCTTATAATTTAAAACAATATTGGAAGATTTAAAGTCAATTAAAGAAAGTATAAAATAGTTGTTAGAACACTTCTTCTTTAACTGGTACTCGATGCCAAATATGTATGTCATATAAACTTCGGTTTTTATTCCTCGATTAAATAATCCATTACACGAATAAAATTGTTCACATTCTGATTAGTATTTCTTATTTTATTTTATTTTTGTGACGTGGTGTGGTGTGGTGTCCATTGTGAAATAACTAGGTTGCTTAACATGCTGGTGTCCATGTGTAACATTCGGTCGGATAGCAGAAATTGTGGACAGAGGATCGACATGTAAGGCCTCACTCAACACAATAAATAATTGGCTTTTGTTCTATTCATTTAAATTCAATATAAATTTCTTGTTATTATTTGCACGTGTATTTGAGTTCCAGCTTGTGGAGTAAGCGGAATATTGGACTCAATGATGTTGTGCCTAACAGGTTGCTCGTGTCTGTATTCGTGCTTCTATCTATCCAAATTGAGGGGACAGTATTTTTTGGGCGAGAGTCCATGCTGTGTCCATTGCGGGGTTGAGACGTGTACCAGTATAGAGAGCTCAAGAACCAAGGCTTTGACATGTCTATAGGGTGGCATGGGAATATAGAGAGGCAGAAACGAAAGGGCGCAGCTGCATCGCCTGCGTCGGCGCAAAAAAGCAATAGGATTTGATTGGAAAAAATCGAATCCAAATCTAAATAGTAAACATGTTGTGATTTGAATCAAAAAATGGAATCCAAATCAAAATTGTAAACCTGAAATGCCATAATGGTATATGCCTGACTTGATTTGATTAAATTGAATGTTATCATCGTTTGATGGTCGGCAGTTGATAATTCAAAGTCAAGTGGAACAGATTGGATTACAATCCCTTCGATATCCCGGTAAGTAATACTTCATCCGTCCCATTTATATAGATTTATTTTATTTTTCACACAGATTAAGAAATTTTATTTAATGTTATTGAAAAATCAAGTTTTGTCAAAAACATTCCTAGTTTACCCTCATTTAATTATCAATAATTAGTAATAAATTATTGCTGGAAGTAGTAAAGAATTAAGGGTATATTAGTAAACGAATAAAACAAAACTTTCTTAATAAATAAACAAGATTATATAATTGGGACAAGAAAATAAGGAAAGTAGGCATATATAAATGGGACGAAAAGAGTACCCCATACTTTATTTCCTTCAGGAAAAAATAAATAAATCTACATCGCATTTTGTTAAATATTGATTAAAATAAATGTGGATATATGTGTATAAAATTTAGCAACTATTATATTGAGTTATGTCATTTGTTTATTTTTCATCGGTGAATGCGAAAATAGAGTTTGAAAATGTCAATTTTGTTATATTTCATATTTAATTATCTTCATTAAATTAAAGATACTATATGAACATAGGTATAGAGCATGTTTGCATGGGCTTATTGCTTAAGAAGAAAGCCCCATTTTCTGGCCAAAATTGTACCAATCAGCACGCCTGGAATCCACAACTTAAGATATGCATAATTACTTGTAGGGTCTTGGCATTTGGATTTTGTTCAATATACAAATAAGTGGATATAATGCTACGATTTTGTAGCTTTTTTTTTTTAACTATCTAACATTTTTGACCGATTATATTCGTTATACTCGATATTGGATAAATCGATAAAGAAAGACTTGTATAAAAATTATTACGTGTAGCCTTTGGCTTTTGAGTTCCGTGTGTCACAAGAAAACGATTTAGATGTGCATCCAAATACACTTTTCTGAATTTCTAGAACGATGCAAGGACTTTTTATTTCCTTGTGTACCCGATGAAATATTCGAATCAATATTTGGTGACAGTATAAAAGAATAATATGATGCGCTTCTCCTTATCTGATGAAAGCCTTTTTATGATGAAAATATATGCGCATGTGAGGTAGATATTGAAAGCCTAAATACAAAGACACAAGTTGGCGACTTACTTTTATGTTGATATATATATCAAAATCTAGGGCATTTATGGTCAACTACCCGAACCTAAACCTGTCATAATTTTGAAAAATAAATGTTTCTTAGTGAGTTGGGCCACTGAAAAGCTAGTGGTTGGTTGATCCGGCTCTAATAATCAAGTTATGGTAGACCATGGAGAATTTGATTAAGAAAAGTAACAATAATTAAGCTATTTGTACAACTCGTGCCGACAAGTTTGATGTTGGCAAAATTCGAGCCGTTAATTTAAAAAACAGTTTTTAAAATGGATGTGACGTTGCCAATTGTGAAGTTGTCGACCAAGATTATACAAGTAGCATAATTCAAGAAATAATGTTATTTGTACATAAGAAGTTACATGATGGTTTATATACAGGTGAGGTGTCAAAAAGAAAGTGATGAAGTTTTTTTTCTTATTTATTTGAAAAAAATTCTGATTCAATCATATCTCACCACTATATGCATGTAAGTCATTAAATACATGTAACATATATAACCGTAAAAATAAATACGTTAATATGGGTTGGAGCCCTTTGCTAGGAAAAATGATGCCACATCTACTGAACTTAACAGATTTAACCCTGTTTTGAGTTTCAACAGCTTCACATATCACAGCTTCGAATTCTCAGGTGAGCCATGCGTGTCTAGACTGAACCTATGAGCATTGCGTCCTATTATTTTTGGCCTTTTACATAAGCCAAATAAGCTTATTATCTAGCTTCAAGTTACGGACATTTCACCCCGGTTAACTTTTGTATAATGACTTTAGTTTTAGTCAATGATCTAAGCTTGTCAATTTTGCCACGTTAATTAAATTAGGTGAATTGCTTACGACCTAAGAAAATTCGAATATCCGAAAGGAGGAAAGATTTCTGTCTTTTGATAATCGGGTGCATCTTCCAAGGCATGAGCTGAATTCCATTCCATTAGTCTTTGAGTTCTTATCTTACTTTTGGAAACAATGTCTGGTCAAAAAGAATGAAGAATAAGGACATTCGTCCATTTGCATGTACTTGGGAGATTTTATTCTTTAAAAATATATTCTTTATTCCTTTCGATTCTGGTCGTCGTCTTATACCTTTAAAATCTAATCTGTACGCATTTGATCATGTATATGAGAATTGAAAATCAAAATTTTCTTCTTATAATTAAATTTATCTAACCTTCTCTTGAGGTTAGCAAAGATGGAACCATATTAAATCAGAACCAATCAGTTTTATGATTCGCTGCCGTCCCATTCTAATTAGAATTAATCCCCACATACAGGGATTATTTTCACAGGCGCTCACCAGAATACTCATATGAGTGGACCCCACCATGTATTAAAAAAAATATGCGCGGAACCCACATATGTGAGTGTCCAGTAAGTGATCTGTGAAAATTTTCATGTACGTGAAGTATGGTTCTTCTAATGAAGCATCGGAAAAAATTGTAAAGTACGAATGTAGTGTTTTGTTGTTTCACTTTCATAGTTTCTCTTCCTAGCAACAGAAGAGTTGATTTATTCCGAATACCTATTAATTCTTGTATTATATTATATAAGTGTTGATTTTACCAGATTATAAAAAGTAATGTTGAAACTGAATTAAAATTTAACTCAATAGCTAGATTATAAATTATTGTGGGCTTCAAAAAATATGGTGATTGATAAATACATGCATGTTCAATGGATGTCCTAAAACCAAGGAAAAGTCAATCCACAATAAATTTTGGATTCAAAAGCTAAGTAGATGACTTGCCCTTTTCAAGTCCACATAAGTAGATGACTTGCCCTTTTTAAGTCCACATAAGTAGATGACTTGCCCTTTTCAAGTCCACATATAAACTTTTATAGTGGATGAAAAATCTAGAAAACAATTTTCATTAGAGGGGAACATTGACATAAAAATGTTACCAAAAGGATTTTATTGTGGAGCAGCCTCGAGTTAGGCTGTATTCTTTTGGCTCCAATTACATGCACTTGTTCTAGCCATATTATGTCTACTTTAGTACATTTTATTTAATTTTATTTTTTCTTTTTGAAACACATACTTTTTCTTTGCCACCCACATTTTTGATGAAAGTGCATGCATTCGAGCTTGTAAAATGGAAATAGAATTAATCATTGCACATTCCACCTTTGATCTTTAATCCCTGATATCACCATCCACTTCCCCATTTGTGCCCACCCCATGATAATTATTTTATATATTTTTCTTCCTATTTTTCTTAATCTTTTAGGGTATGTTCTCTTTACCATTTTCAAATCGTTTTCCGTTTTTGATTTTCCAAAACAGTGAGAATGTGTCATCTTTCCCATTTTTAAAAATGCGCTTTTGAAAACAAATTAAAATTTTACAAAGAAAACCCAAAATGAAAAATTTGTCGTTTCGGGTGTTTTCAGTTATAATCAAGTCAAAACTTTCAAAACGCGTTTTGAGTGTTTTCAAAATAATTTTTCAAAATATCAAAAAGAACACATTTTCAACAATCTTAAAATGGACACTCAAACACAAAATCCAAAATGAATTCAAAACTCAAAACACAAAGAGAAAAATCCCTTAATTTTTCTTCCTTTCTTTTTCTGTTGTTGTGTTCGTATATTTGAAACTGAAAGTCAGGCTCTCTGTCTTCCTCCATAATTCTAGTGAACCACCGCTAGCTAGTTTTCAACTTTGCGTCCTTAATTTTTGTCTTTTGACGACTGCTAGTTTATTAAAATTTACTACAGCTTAGTATTAATTTACCAGTCTAATTGCTCTAATAGAACTTAAAGAGTGCTTATTGGAATTTTATTTCGGTTCCAAATTATTATTATTATTGTTTTTTATTGTTGATACGTTGGGTTAGATCTGATCAATCCACCCCTAATCTTCAAAGACACACTGATTACGGAAAAGTTGCGTTGTCAAATAAAGCAGCTCAGTGGTGCTTAAGAATTAGATTTTTATTGGTCAAATCATGTGAACGAAGATCCTAATAAAAAGACAATTACAAGAGTGCTACGTACCCAGTTAATATATTTATTGAATTCTTAGGTTAAAAGTAATACTGATTATACAGTTAACGAAAGTTTATGTTGATAGTTATATTTGGTTGGATTAATTAATTTCAAATTGGTCGTCGAATTTAAACTTAATATATGATACTAAGGAGAAGTTAATATGAGAATCACGTTCACAAATAACCAGACTTTCATGTCACCTTTACTTATTAAAAACTTCATAATCTTCTACCATTGGATTAGTCCTAGACTAATAGTAGACTCCGTGTGAAGACGTGTCAATCTTTTCCACTTGTCTACTTGGAAATGAAAAGAGATGGGAAATTCTTCTCGTTGATGTCCCACGTCCAATCTCATCCTATATAAGTCAATGCAATGGAG
>CAIGRN010165359.1:0-19093 GCA_903798345.1 Fraxinus anomala | reverse complement strand
GACTTACGTGGTTATAGTGTGGTTATGGTATGACAAAAAATTTAGTAGTGCGCTTATTGTTTTGACCGAACCGACCCCGAATCGAACTGTTGTCATTTCTACGAAGCACCATCTAACAAAGACGTGCCCAAACCTAACACTTGGATAATGAACAATTGAAAGCCTCGTCCAAATAGGCAGAAACAAAGGTCTTGGTTCGATCTCAGACATATACGTCATTTTTTGTGAGTTCTAACACAATTGAATCAATGTGATCACATATGCAAACAAATTGAGTGTATATAACAAATTACATGACAATTGTCACGAAAACACAAAACTCAATCAAAGCATTAAAACTTGGACTTGATTATGACTTACATCATAATGATGAGTGTTTTCACTCACAAAAATGATCAAAAAGTCCCTAAAAATTGTTTATAAAAAGGGACATTAACACATTAAAAGGAGTTAAAATGTTAAAGGAATAAAAATCTTAGAAACCCAATCTTCTACTCTAGAAAATCCGCCTCGAACCAATGCAAAATTAGGGTCGACGCTCTTGAAAATCTCAGTATTTTCCAATTGAAGTGTCCTTTCCAATCTAAAATTCGCCGATAACTTCTTTTTCTTCCTTCAAACAAAAAACTCACCAAAAACACACTCAAAACTCCCAAAAGGAAGCAAGGAAGCAAAATCCTTCCAAAAATCCAACAAAAAAACTTTACTACTGACGTTAAAAAATAATTTTTGTTTTTTGAGGTCAACATACACATTAGGACACTAGTCTCTCAAATGCAACAATGTGAATCGTTTTTCACGTTCAAGCAAAGAGGGAATGGAGAGAATAACATCTCCAATAGTGATGTGGGTTTTCCTAATTTCGGGCCACATGTATAAAAAAAAGAGGATGTAGAAAAAGAGCGAAGATAGATATAAAAAAGTAAATGGATACAACATGCAATGAAGATAAATTATAATTAATAAAGTGGAGGATGTCACCTTTCACATATAAACAGTGTGCTAGACATAATTCACCACTTTCTTTGCTATATAAGCATTTTGGAATGATGTGACATTTTTGGTGCAATTTACATTCCATTGGAGATGCTCTAAGATCGATCGTATTAGAAGTGGTTGAGCAATCATTAGCACTTCAATACTCAAATCAGATATCATAAAATTTGTGTGACAGAAATAAATAAATAAAGTATGTATTAAGTTTTCAAATACTACATATCTATGGTTTGTGAAAGTCAAGGTTATTTATAGGGGATTTGAGTAAGATATTTTTGAACTTTGTTCAATGTACCGACTAATTTGATCTCTTATTGACGGGTCAATCATGTTACAATCATATATTTGATTCTATATCTTTTGTATCCGTGACTATGTATTTGAAGGTGATTCCTAACTTAACTGTCTTACAAATGTTGTCCGTCTCTCATTTTTAGACTTTCCTAATTAATTAGATAAATGTCTGCAACGAAGTACAATGATAAGATTTTTACATATTTTAGAAACATCCAGTGGAACGCTGTTGCACTGTTGCGTTTGATAGGGAACATATGCTTGAGTCTCTTTAAGGCATTGCAACCGTCCTTTGTTCCTTTTAGCCATAAATTGGAAGCGCCAAGGCAAGCGTGGCATGGCTACCGAATAATTTCAGCCACTGGGTCATCGTGAGGTAAACCTTCGAATTTGGTTGCGCACTTGGACATCGTTGAGGATTGGCCCTCAGATGGTCGCCTTAGCAAACCTATTTGGCATTTGCACATCATGTCCGAGAAGACGACCCAATAGTTGCGACCCTACGTGGCATTTGATGAGGGTCTCATGTATCATGTTCTTATGCGGCTCCTATGTGGTCTCCAAGCGAGGAGCAGGCATAACAAAAATATATAATAATACTAAATCTTTTTTAAAAAAATTAAATATGTCATGCGGAGAAAGTGAGTAAAATCGACTAAAATTATTACTATATATTTAGGATGAATAGTATTGGGTCCAAGAAATGTTTGTTTAATAAATGGCTAATAATTATGAATGCGTAGCTAATTAATATTTGAGTTTGATCAAATAGAAAAAAATATTTTTTGGTAACTTTTAATTTACTGCATAGGTAAACTTTCTACCAATTTTTGGAATTACTTAATTTTAGAATTACTGGGTGCAAGATGAATAATTGTAATTTCCAATAATAATAAAATTATTCATTTTACTTTTTCTACTAAGAACAACTTATACTGCACTTACCAGTCAACCCAAGTATTCACATAACTTAAAACTGTATACACTATTTGGGAACAATTCAACAATCGAGAGACTTGACCGATACAAAAAATTAGTATATAACACATCCAAGCGAACGAAAATGAATAATATATTTTCCTTTTACTCTTTCTGCTAAAATAATTTTTCATGCAATAACCAGTCAAGTAATCATATGGCTTCCAATAATTCTCCGCTCTCCACCCACAATATAAGCATACTATCATTCCTTCAATTTTCTCTATAATTACAATTTTACAAATATATAATTCTTCATGCCGACTCCCAAGAATTGCCGTAAAGGGGGCCACGAGAAGAGCTACAGGAAGGGATTATCATCAGAAAAAGCATCGTCGTTTCACGGAAGAACTGGAAGGGTGGTCGAGGAAGGGATGCTGCCGCGGCCAAGAACGGTGCCGGACTTGGTGGCGAGAAAGAGAGTTGGTGAAGCGGTTCCGGATGTAGTACTGGCGATGCAAGAGAGGCGTGAACTGACGAAATTGCTGCTGAATGTGACAATACAGAGAAGCCTTGGCGCCGTACAGATCGTGATGCCGCCGGAGGCCACAGTGGAGGATTTGATTGCGGCGGCGCTGAGACAGTATTCCAAGGAGGGAAGGCGGCTGATTCTCCCATCTACAGACCCTACCGGCTTCGACCTCCATTACTCTCAGTTTAGCCTAGAAAGTAAGCTTAATTCTTTGTCATTAGCCTTTGATTTTCCATGACCCCTCTTGTTACTTTCCAGAAAAATAACTTGTTTTCTTGTATTCTTGTTACTTTAAACCCTTGTTTTGTGGTCAATTTTTTTTGGAAAACATTGTTTTAAATAGTCAATTTTTGAAAAAAATGTGTGATTAAAAAGTAAAGAATGTTTTTGAATATTTTATTGTGTGAATGTATAATTAAAAATGAATATGTATAAAAAAAAAAATGATTTTGAAAGAATGGAAGACAAACATAATTTTTCTTATAATTAAACATGTTTATTTTTGCAAGAATTGTACACCTTCTTGAAAGCGAGAAGAAAATAATCCAAACGGTGAATATAAATAGTTATGTGGGTAAACAATTGTTTTCATGGTGGGGCCTGCAGGTTTAAACAGGGAGGAGAAGTTATTGGTATTGGGGTCAAGGAACTTTTTTCTGTGCCCAAAGAAGGCAGTGGAAGCCTCCAGAGACGGCGGTCATGTGACGCGGCTCCGATTTCGAGTTGTGCTGAGCCTACCAAGATTAATGGGTTGCCGTGGCTCAAGTTCATGGAGATTTTACTGTGAACAAGTTATTGGCTCTACTTGTACTAGTAATTTTGTAAAATTAGGTTTAAACTTTTTGATGTAAATTAAGGAGGTCTCCTTTTCGATATGTTAATAAAATGTTTAGAATTCGTACATATTTTAGATTTTAATGTAATGGCGTTGTCCGACTATCTGACTATACAGTAACAATGGTTTATCCCACGCATGTATTTAGATAATATTGTCGAAATATGTCTAGATTATATGAACACTTCTAAACAAGGTGGTGCGAGCCATTTCTGCAACTTGGTACTTACAAAAAGAGGTTCTCTCTCATTTGACCTCCAACATGAGAGTAAATAAATGGAAAAGGGAAGGTAATGTCGAAGAGAAAAGAAAAGTACAGAAGTAAGAATCTTGGTAAGAGTGGCATTAACCATACATGACATCCTTTGGGGGTATTTGTAGGTAGACAATTTCGTCCATATGTTAGGAGGTTCTTGTCCGTGTGCAAGGTAGTTTTGAGATTCTTTAAAAAATTTCCAACATTTGGGTGAGTGAGGAATATAACCGTCATTCGGTTATTGAGCAGGTCCAGGTTATATGATAAATCATGCATCTCCTAACATGTCATGGTCAGTCAACTATTTGAGGAGTGGTTGATAGACTGCTCTCGATTAGGGACCTTTTTTTTGGAACTCATAAAGGTTGATAATCTATTTATTTCCCATATATTATTATTATTATTATTATTATTATTGTTATTATTATGAGTTGTCCGGATTGTGTCTAATAACTTGTAGAACTATAGTAATTTACTTTTTGTAAAGACGAAACAAAATATTTATGATATACCAGGGGCGGGACACAAGGGGTGGCCTGGTGGTCACTTGAACCCCTATGGGCAAAATTTTTCTTTGGAAATTGGGTGAAATAACCCATTTTGTAAAGTTGTTTGGGAAAATAGCTTTTGACTAGAGTATAAGAATTAAAATAAATCTTTTAATCTAGTAAATACTCATTACCCAAAATACCCTTAAAGCAAAAGAAAACAAAGTATGACAAACCAAAATAATAACTCTTTCCCAATTCAAAAACAACATCTCCTTCACGTCAAAAAATTTCATTATCTCCTTCATCTTGCCACAAGGCTTCTTGCAATATACCATTTCCAAGTTCGACTTCATTTCTTCACCACCACCATCAACACATTCATTAACTCCTACTGCTATCCATTGCTTTCAAAAATGTTTCGACTAACCCTAGGTAAAAAGTCTTTTGTTTCTAAGAAATATTAATATGTGCTTTGTATTTCATTCTTTTGTTTCTTGTTGTTCTAATTGCTTTTGGGTGCAATAATTACGAATTATTTGAATTTGAATTTATTTTAAGTGTCTAAAATTTTATTTGGTGTTTGGGGCTTCACATTTATTTTTGTATTGTATGTTGGGGTTTAATTTCAGATAATTAGATGTGTTTAACTTGTAATAAACCTAAAATAAGTTGAAAATATTTGATTTTTTTCTTTTTTTACCATTAAGTTCATTGGTGGAAAGGAAAAATATGAGAATATTGTGCATTGAAGTTCTTCTGATTTAATGTGATTATCATATTTTCTTCTGTCTTCATTTTGTCTTCTTAGAAGAAATATAAACACTGAGAAAGCGTTTAATTTGTTGTTGCTACAGCAAGAAAATGTAGAAAGTAGTCATCCATGGACATTTTGGTTTCCTATTTAATTTCAAGTTTCCACAAGTAGAAAGTGTTGCTATTGAATTATTATTGCCTAAAATGTAGTTTAAAAAGAAAATGGTTTCCTATTTGGCTGTTGAACTTTATTGCCTAAAATATAGTTTAAAAAGAAAATGGGTTTCAATTTTCAGCATTAGATACATGACAATACCATGAATAATGATTCGAACTTATAAATTTTTCACTAGTCCTTCAATGATCTTGAATCGTCGAACCTTATTTTACTGTGAAATTAACATCATGAAGTTCCGTTGCTGATTTTATTAACATCCATTTCATGACATACGTCTATTTCTGGCTCCTAACAATTTTATTTTATTCTATTATAGAGTGAATCGACCAAAACTGAGAACTGATATAAGAATTCTATGTGTGCTAACGATGCCTACAACTCTACAAGTTAAAGGGTAAGTTCTGTTAAAAAAGCTATTAGACAGGTGATTCTTTATCATAGGTCTTAAGAACTGGTGACTTATGCAATAGTTTAATAAGTGGAGATTACACTAATTAGGTATAAATTAAGGGAATGGTGATTTAGGTTGTTAAGGCACATTTGGACCCAAAGGTGCTTATGTTCACACGAGGTTGTTTATCTTAGTTGGTACCCTTTTGTTTTACTTTAACATTTAATTACTTCAAAATTGCAAAAAAATGCATGATCGAATATTATATTGGGATATTTATGGCAGAATTTATAATCCTTGTGGATTTGGATAATGATTTCTTTCTTATTGTTTTCATTAAGAGATCTTATGAATTCTTGTCTGTTAGTTTCTCTCATCATACCTCATTTTGCATTTGAATTAGACATAATTTTATTAGATCATCCTTTTTGGGGAAAATTATTCACAAAAGTAGTTTGATTGGCATCGGCATGTAGATGTTCCGCAACAAAACAATGTGTAAATAATCCATACTTAACATTCGTTATATTTTCATTGCTTTGATACTACATATGTTGTATTTATTATTGCAAATATCTTTGTAGGAGAGGTTGCGGAATATACTATATCAAGTTTATAGAACTTTTGTCGGTTGGATTAGACGTGAAACTTATATCTGATGATATGATTGAATGTTGGAGGAAGAAACTAGCTACTGAAATTTTTGCTATGTATTTCCATCCATAATTGTTTTCTTTGTATATTTTTCAATTTTATGTGGTTGGAGGATATAGTTAGATGCTGATTTTATCTAGTTAGTATTGATTTTTGTGATTGATTAGGGATGATTGATTATGGAACATGTGTATGGATGTTGACTAGTGTTGCTATGGAATTTTGCTATATTTTCCATTGTATGAATGTTTTATCCAAACATTGAAGCAGTTAGGGTTGAAATGGAGTTGCCGTTTTTATGACAGCTTGTATATTTATGCGATGGAAAAACAGATTGTATTATTAACTACGCAAATTCACCAAATCTGAAAAACTACAGTTATACATTTAAAACGACAACATGCCATTTTAGGTCACGCGGTCTCGATTTCACTACAAAACAAGTATTGGAATATCGTAGATGACTTGTCCGAGCTGAATGAGCAAAAATGATGCGAACCGAACACTGAACTAAAAAAAATGGCAATCATACGTTTAAAACGTTCATGTGTCATTTTAGGTGATGGGTCGATTTCAATGGGAGACGTGCTATGTTTTGTATACCCTAAACGGTAGTCATACTTATAAAATGATATTATGTCGTTTTGGGTAACATGGTCTCGATTTCACTTGTTTATATTGAACGATCACACGTGCTATATTTTTGTATACTCTACCCCTAAATGGCACCCTTACATATAAAATGACAATATATCATTTTGGATCAAGGAGTTTCAAATTTACTCCAAAATTAGTAAAATAGTGAACATTATATAAGACTTGTACATATTGAACGATCACATATTTTTCTGTTTTGTAAACCCTATACCCTATAATCTAAACCATATACCTTAAAATGATCAGATGCCATTTGGGGTCATGGGATATCGATTTCACTACGAAACTAGTAAAACGGTGTTTGAAACATCATTTATGACTCGTACACATTGAATGACTACACATGCTATGTATTGGATACCATACTTGCTACTTACGTTTTTCTTTATTGTCAAAGCGTAGTGTAGTTTACTACCAGATTATGGAGTGTCTCACTATAGTTTGAACAAATGTGTTGATCGCAACATTGAAATATAGTTAAAACTTTTTTCTAAATTTTTATGTGGTTACGAGCGTGAATGAACCGAAATGGACATTAAATGAGTAAAAACGTTAGCTATACGATTAAAACGATCAGTTGTCGTTTTGGGTCACATGGTCTCGATTTCATTCAAAAACTAGTCGATCATAGTTTGAAACATCTTAGTAGACTTGTATATGTTGATTAGCTAATTTGTTGAGTATCTTATCTCACAATTAGAATATAATAGAATTTGTATTACTTACCTTTATGCATAGTGAAGTAGAGTGTAAGTTACTTACGGAGCAATAATATGGTCACTATCGGATGAACTTTGTATCTAACTTGTTGTTCAAATATGGCAAAAACTTGAATTCGTTTAACTTTTATATAAATATAAGTGAATATAAAGTGAAATGAACACAAAATTAGTTGAAATGGTAACTAGCCATTTAAAATGTCATCATGTCATTTTGGGTTACAATAATTTGATTTCACTTTAAAACTATTCGATCATATTTTTGAACATCTTAAAAGACTTATATAAGTTAAAACAAACTAATTTTTTTAAACAAACTAATTTTTTGAGTATCTTATCTATAATTGAAATATAATGAAATTTAGGATACTTACCTTCATTCATAGTGAAGAATATTATAGTTTACTTATGGAAAAATGTTGTTGATCACTATTGGGTGAACTTTTATTTATTTATTTATTTTTATCAATCTTGGAAGTTTAATTTTATTTATCGATTTTACTCTAAATATAGTGAAAAATTTTCTACTTTCATTTTTACGTCGCTACGAGAGAATATAAAGTGAAACAAACACAAAATTAGTTAAAATGTCAACACATTGTTTATAACGATAGCACGTCATTACAGTTACGAACTCTAAATTTCACTTCAAATATAGTTAAAACATGTTTTTCATTAATTTTCACATGGATACGAGGGAATATAAAGTGAAACGAATACAAAATTTGTTAAAACGGTACTTAGTTGTTTAAAAAAGCATGTTGAATAATTACATGTTTTTTCTCTTTTGACCTATACCCTAAAACCTAAACCATAAACAGAAACCCTCCGTTTGAAATGATCAGATGCCGTTTGTGGTCACAGGATATCTATTTCACTCCGAAACTAGTAAAACAGTGTTTGAAATATCATACATAACTCATATACATCGAATGACTACATGTGTTATATTTTGGATATCATACTTGCTACTTAGTTTTTCTTTATTGTCAAATGTAGTGTAGTTTACTACCAGAGAGTGACTTACTACAGTTTGAACTAATGTGTCGACCGCAACATCGAAATATAGTTAAAACTCTCATCCCTAAACTTTCATGTGGTTACGGGCATGAATGAATCGAAACGGATACTAAATGAGTAGAAACGTCGGCTATACGTTTAAACCGGCCAGGTTCCGTTTTGGGTCATGAGGTATCGATTCACTCCGAAATTAGTAAAATATGCTTTGAAACATCCTACATGACTCGAACACCTTGAAAGACTACACGTGCTATATTTTTGATACCACACTTACTACTTACGTTTTTCTTTATTGTCAAGTATAATGCAGTTTCCTACCAGATTATGAAGTGACTTATTATAGTTTGAACAAATGTGTCGATCGTAACGTCAAAATATAGTTAAAACGTTCATCCCTAAGCTTTCATGTGGTTATAGACGTGAATGAACCGAAACGAACACTAAATGAGTAAAAACGTCATACATATGTTTAAACGACCATATGCCATTTTGATTTGGACAAACAATGTTGCTGTTATAGTTATCAAAAATCTGATCAAAATAGTTATCAGAAGTTATCAAAAATCCACAATTTCAAGATTAAATTCAACAATTAACATTCATCCATCCATAACAAATGTGAATGAACAGAAACGAACACTAAATGAGTAAAAACGTCAACCATACATTTAAAACGATCAGATGTCGTTTTAGGTCACAGGGTCTTGATTTCATTCAAAAACTAGTCGATCACTTGCCGAAACACGTCACAATCACCAAAATTACCCAATCATTTGCCATCTTTGCGCCGATCTGCCAACTCGTGATACTTTAGAGCCATTAACGTGTTANAAAAACTAGTCGATCACTTGCCGAAACACGTCACAATCACCAAAATTACCCAATCATTTGCCATCTTTGCGCCGATCTGCCAACTCGTAATACTTTAGAGCCATTAACGTGTTATCTGACAACTCAACGTCTGACTCGGACCCTCCTGCATCATCCTCTCTCATTTTTTTTTTTTTTGTTTTTTTATCCCACCTCTTCATTTTTGAGTTCTTTGTGCCTAGGTATGTTCATTCAATCCCAACGCAACGAGTTTATTATTATTATTTAGTTTATTAATCTAATATATTTTTCTTTCTTGGTTTCATGTTGATTCCTTCTGAATTTTGTTTGTTTCTTATTGATAATTGTTTGATATACAAATTGACGGATCCGAGTACATTCAATCTAAAATTAATATTTTATTTTATTTTATTTTCATTGTTTATCATGGATGGTTATCGAGTTTCATATAAATCAACCTTCCGTAAATTTGCTTTCATGACGAAATCCTCTTCCAAGTTCTAGCTCCACGTCTAACCAAAATTTTGATGAATGACTATTAACATATGGATTTCACTCTATAAGACGAAAATCTGGATGATGACCTGCATAGAGACATAATTATTCATCAAAATATCCAGAGTTTTACTTGTTTTGATGCATTCTGATTTGAAAATCCCACGGCAAATGCATAAATTCGTATCGAGTCAAGTTGGCACATCTCCACAATAGTCTGAATCAGAAACAATGTTCAACACGTCATCGCCTGCTGATAATATATATGAATTATGATTTGTTTATTTATTTGTTCAAGTGTTGAGACATCTATTTTCTTTTATGGATTGGTTCGACCAAATAGTTATTTTTTGTAAGTTATTATACGATTGAAAGTTTAATTATTTAATAATTCTTTTTTTTTTTTGAGATAAAAATTTTTCTTGAAATTTTATAAAAATTTTATCATAAAATTTTCCTCTTTGTCAAAAATAATTAAAATATAAAAAAATTATATTATGTATAATTATTTAGCCAGATCAAAAAACAACGCTTGTTACAAAAAAAAAAATAAATAAAGTTGCAAAAAGAAGTTAAGACAACAAGCAAATAGTGTTGCAAAATAAAATAAAGCAATGGACGAGGTACTTCGCAAAAATTTAACAACAGCGTGCATGTTTCCTTCGACTCTACAACAATATTGGAGCCTACAATATACGGGCGAGTGTTGCAAAATACCTATTGCAATATTTTTTGTCCGTTGCTAGAAACAATTTTTCTAGTAGCGATTTTTTCCTCTTAACTATATAATTTTTAGCAACAAATATTTTTTGTAGCAAAAAATAGACCCTATTGCATTACAAACACTTTGTTGCAAGAAATAAAAATTTGTCGACATAAGTTTTCCACAAAAAATATTTTGGTGTCTTGCTTCCCTCATATTTTTTGCGACATACTTTATTATTTGTCGCGACTTCTCACATTTCACGACAACTTTTTTATGTCGTCTTATATTTTTTGGTACTTATTTTTTTATCACAATCTTTGCGACAAACTTTGAAATGTATCGCATTAAATCACTTATTGCAACAACTTTGCAAATTACAATTTTGTTGTAGTTTAGTATTTCGAGAATTTCAATAACATACTAATTTTAAAAACTCTCCTATGAACGTACACTAGCCGAATCCACAAATAGTCTACATTATCTTAAAAACTCGTTTTAAGAACTAAATCATAAACATATCGAATGGTCCAAATAGATATCGAAAATTGTTAAACGTACAACAAACGTGCATCTTAAAGGGGGCATCTAACTTGTCTTTTATTTAAAAAATGTCAATTATTTCATTAACATGGATTATTGTTACACGACAAATTTCTTAATATAATTTTCATCATTTTATTAAAAATTTTTACACGGGGTATGACATACAAAAATTTCGAAATATTATATCATTTTTAGATGTAAAATTTAAATGTAAATTTACACGGGGTATGATTTTTTTTAATATAAATTTTAGAATTTAAAATCCCTCACAATTTTTTTGAAAGTTTGATTATGTCTCACTAACTCAATCTTTACATCCACCACTGTGATAAACCACTGGGGCCATTTTTTTTCCCTGGGTTGGTTCATAGTCTATTTCTTATTATTTGGCATTCCGCGCACAATCTGAATTTACACTTCTACTCTGAATCGATATATGGCCAAGTTTTTAATTTTGTTCTAGATGAAAATGCTCGTCTTGCAAATCCAAAATGAGGACATATTTTTAGGATTAATTCACTCACAAAATCGTGATTTGGAAGAAATAATTACAATTTACAAGTGAGAGTTCATATTGTTGGTGGAAATTTCATTTTTTTTAACTTGCATTGGTCATTAGTGTTTTTAACAAATCAAGCTAGTCGAGCATGTTTTTGGAGGGTTGATAAATAGTCTAAATTATAAAATGATAGAGATGAGTAGGGGATAAGTAAATAATACTTTTAAATTGTTTATGCATTACTTTCAAGTTTCAATAATACTTGTTATGCTTGTGAAAGGTCATTGAATACAAATATTATCCAAATAATGACTATACCGTCATATGATTTTAATTGAGCAACTACACTTTATTTCATTTGAACACGGTAACTAAAAATTAATTTGATGGTTGTCGTAATTTGTTTTGAATTGGTCTAGCTTTTTCTAAAATGAATTAAGTCTAGCCAATAAGTTTGTTTGCCATATTTTAACAAACACGTCAAATGCATTGCAAATCAAGATCATAACTTAATAAACGTGGCTTGTTAACAATGACGGATCTAGCACAAAAGTTCAGCACGGACGGACCAAATGTTGATCGTTGACTATTGACTATCAACAATTAGCGATCATTAGAGCGAGATCGCTTATTAGTATTTAATTAAATAATATTAAAAATTATTTAATATATATATATAATTCAATTACAATTGATTAAAAATGCAGAGTATACATTGTTGAATTGAGCCCAACAACTCCATCATATGGATTTTTTTTCACTTATCGTAATTCGAAATCACAACTCATTAATGATAAATTAAAATTCATAATTCAAACAATAGTGCAACATAAATTATATTTACCCAAATCACAAATTCACAAATCACAATTCCCATTTCAATGCCAAATTCCCAAATAACTCATAAAACATAAATCATAATTCTTAAGTAATGATAGTTATAACCCATGAATAAAAATTAACACTAAAACCCCAAAAAAAAAAAAGCTCAGAAACCATAAAACTCAAGATGGGCAGCCGGTCACTGAAAGCGGGTGTTGGTTTCAACCTTTTGGCTTTCGAGACGAGTCTTCCGGCACTAGCACGGCTGGACTGGTGGAGGTGTCATTGGGAGGAGGAATTGGAAAATGGAAATGGTTTTGATTTTTGAAAATAGGATTGAACCTGGTCAATTGTAAAGATAAGTCTCAACTAAAATAAATTTTAATTTCAACCCAACTAAAAGGTCCAATTACAAAAAGAAGAAAGAAAATAGGAAGAGAAAAAACTCTCGCCTGAGTCGCCCGTGTCGATATCCTTCTTTCTCACTTCAAAACACTATTTCAATAGAGCCCAGCACGTGCAGCCCCATCCCCTGTCGGGTGTTGGGTTCACTGTTGCTGCTTGTGGATGACAAAAGATGTCTTCTTATGATCAAAGTTTATTGCACTATTATAATATTTTTTTTCATTACTTTCCATAATTTTAGATATTACAAATTTGGGTTTAAGACGAATGATTGTCACTTCTTATAATTGATTTTACTCTTTTCTACTAGAACTGTCAAATCAAGTCAATCTATCCACTATCTGGGAACACTTCAACATTTGAGAAACGTGGCCGATAAGAAATATAACACGTCGAAGCGACCGAATAGATAACCCCTTTCCTTTTACTCTTTCTACTGAAATATAATTTGTTTGCCCACCAACAAGTCAAAGGTTCCAATAATGTAATCATATAGGTTCCAATAATGTTCCAACCCTATTCACAGTTAGGGTGGACGTAGGGTGATTCAATTTGATATTTTAAGAACTGAAATCCAACCATTAATTTCGATTTTATAAATGGAATCATTCGATTTCCTTTAATCACTAGAGCATAATCGAAATTGAGTGGTTCGGTTCAGGTTTTAGTTCTAGTTTGATTCTACAAAAATAATTTTTCTCCGAAAGAATCATAGAACATCCCACCAAATTCCATCGCCTGTTCTATGTTATATATATGACTTCGAAGAATTACAGTAAAGGAAGCCACCAGACGAACTGGAGGAAGGGAATATTCTCTGAAAAAGCATCGTCGTTTCGAGGAAGAAGTAGTGGCATAGTGGTGGAAGGGATGCTGCCGCGGCCAAGAAAGGTACCGGCCTTGGTAGCAGTGAAGAGAGTTGGTGAATGGTTGCCGGATGCAGTGGTGGTGCAAGAGAGGCCTAAGCTTACGAAATTGCTGCTAACTGTGACAATACAGAGAAGCGTTGGCGCTGTGCAGGTGGTGATGCCACCTGAGGCCACGGTGGAGGATTTGATTGCGGCAGCGCTGAGGCAGTATTCCAAGGAGGGAAGGCGACTGATTCTCCCGTCTACAGACCCTACTGGCTTCGACCTCCATTACTCTCAGTTTAGCCTAGAAAGTAACCTTTCTTGTCATTAGCCTTCGGTTAATCTGCATGAATTAGTGTAAATTGTGCCAAAATTATATAAAATGTACTAATTGCTCCGGAACACATGCAAGGAGCCAATTGGGTGGTTTAATTAATAAACAATTGATTTTCGTGGTGGGACCTGCAGGTTTAAATCGGAAGGAGAAGTTAATGGCGTTGGGATCAAGGAACTTTTTTCTATGTACAAAAAGGCAAGTTGAGGCCACAGGAGACGGCGGAGCTGTGACGACGGCGCCACCGCCACCGCCATCAAGGTGTTCAAATGAATCTGCTAACCCTACCATGAATGGGTTGTCTTGGCTCATGTTCATGGACTTTTTACTGTGAACAAATTATAGCCTCCACTATTACCCGTAATTCCCTAAAATTAGGTTTAAGAATTTTGCAGTCAATTATTGGAATTAGGGAGGCGTCCTTTAGTATATGCACATAATTTTAGCATTCTAATGTAATGACAGTTGTTATATAGATGTCAAAGTATGTCACGTTTATACCAATAATGGGTTGGTCTGTCCTATCGGACGCATCCAATAACTTTTAACATTTTTATAATTTGCTTTTCAAAAAGCAAAAGAAAGAAAGAAATAATTGTATACTAGGTTGGTTTATAATTTGTGTCAAGTTACTCGACACTCGATTTAAATTTACACCTCTATTTTGAATCTAACACGTGACCACATTGTTGATTTTGTTCAAGATGAAAATGTGTCTTGTGAATGAATAATGAGGACACATTCACAGGGTTAATTCGTTGAATTCAAAACTTTATTATAGTATGCAAACCGTATAATTCATATTTGAGTGGAATTTCATTTCATTTACTTGGCTCATTAGCAATTTTTTAACAAAACAAGCTCGATTACTGATTCATTTTAATTTTTTTGCTCGTTGCTAAAATTACTTTTTGAAAAATCCGGATTCACACCGGATACTACTTAACAGTTCACGGATTACCAATTTAACTTTTTTAAGTTATCGAATGGTTGTCACTTATCTGTTTTTAATTTTGACCCTGCGTGCGAATTTAATCAATCAAAAGCAACAAGTCACCTTTAATTGTTTCTAGATGATTGAACATACAAATTTGATTATCCTATATTTGAATATCGCATTAATAAGAAAAATAATAATAAACAACGATATGATGACGGAGAAACCCCAACTGGGTAAAAATTTCGGGACTAAACCGTTACCTCTACTATAGACAATACGGAATGAGTAACAGCCATGTGCAATCTAGCCAACTCCACTAGTCTTCTCGATCTATTTCCTACTAATTCCAAGGTCTGCTCCAAGACCTACTGCAAGATCTTCTACAATTGTGTCTTCCAAGTGAAATTCCAAAAACTTGCTCCAAGGCATTGTGCTCTTCTAGCGCTTATAGTCCAACATCTCTCAACCTCTAGCAGCCTCTTAAATTTAATTGAGAAGGTACATTTCTATGACCAATAGGAAGTATTACTTAGTGTATTTAGACGTCAAATAATCACATAAATATAACATATAAGAGGAGAAAATCATGTTATTTTGCACTGTTATCAGTTTGATGTTTTTCCCAAATATGTGGTTGTTTAAAATCAAGAGTGAAATGATGAAATCAATATATGAATAGACTCTTGAATATGTTATAGAGTGGAGACACAATGATCAACCACACCACGATTCGTGTATAGACTTGAGTATTTATAGAAGATGGTAATTATGTTGAATGGTCGGGAAAAAATATTTCAAAACAGCAAATTATGATTTTTCGAATCGACCTGTCGCTCGAGTGAGAGCTCAGTGATAGACAATATGCTTTTGCCACTTGAGCACTAACTGGGCGAGAAGCTAGCAAAAATGAGGCGATGTGTTTTCCTCTTTTCATGCTCGAACCCTAAACCTCATAATCCAATTTGTACAAATTACACCCTAAGTCCTTGACTTTTACAGCACGTTACAAATTAGTCATTTTGTCCACATAATCATCGACACTAGAAACCTAACAAACTCCACATTTGGCATTCTGTGACAAAACTATATAATTAGTCAAGGAAAACTAAAAACAAAATCTAAACTATCCAAGTTTTATCAAACTGTTGTCTCTTACATTCCTTGTTAAACATATTTCTTGAAATTCACAACTCAAATACACAGTGTAAAAGCACGTGATACGTGAAATAATAAAATTATTAAACACATGATACCAACACTAGTTAGAATGAGACGTAACGCCAATGTTAATCCAAACACCAACAAAAACATTAACATCACACAAATATTAAAAACTCAAACAACTAGGTAGTTATGGTATGGAACACAATGCAATCAACAAATCTCCCTCTATCAATCTACTTCGCCTTAAAAAAATTAAAATTCTCTCATTCACAACATTTACTTTACTCTCCCATTTTGTCACAAATGACGAAGGTACAATAAAAAAAAATCACAAAAATGTTTTACTTTCCCCTTTTTTTAACATTAACATATAATAGCTCAAAAATAATGTTGTTAGCATGCACAAGTATATGCAATGTACAGTAAACCTTCTGCACATAGTTCAAGTTGACATGAAGTAAATTGTATAAGTGACCCATATGTATATAGTGTCAATAATTCTTTGTAAGTATGATTCCAAACTTTAATTTTGTGAGAAATGACATCCTAAACATTACTGCTAATAAGTGTATCCCTCTACTTTCATAAGTCAAACCATTTAAAAGTGCATTATAACCTTTAAGAAAAAGTTTATTTTGCATTGATATTTTCTTTTCTCCCTCTGACTTTGAGCATATTTTATTTTCATATTTTTCAATGTTTTAAACTCATTTTAAACTCATAATTATTTTTCACATCTTAAATACAGACGCTTATCCATTAAGCGACTAAAATGATCCATTCAACATAATTACTATGTTACAACTCATTGATTAAACTCATACTTGATTACAACAAACAAATTCAAGTATATTATATATTATGCTTGTAAAAATAATTTCCCGCATTTTTTATTTTTCAATTTTTCAATTTTTTTGTTTTTATTTTAAAGCACGAATATACCAAGCACACAAAATAAAAATAAAAAATATGCATGAATTTTCTACCTAGAAAACAAATAAACAAATATGATGCATGCATAAATTAATGTCACACAATAATAAAGCACAATCATGGACCAAAAATACCTAATCAGTTAGGTATCCCATTCACCTGCATCATTAACTTGGTCAATTTACTCTCCTGATTAGTAAGGAAGTCAATCTGACCAACATAATCCTGATTCTTATTTCTATTTAAGTTTCAATTTCTATTTCTGCTTAGGAAATGACGACGTTTAGACTTTATGTGTCCTAACGCACCGCAACGATAACATGTAGGGATAACCCTAGGACCAAATGTATATGATTGCAGACGTCTATTCCTATGTTTGCGGGTTCTACTCTGTCTAGTAGGCCTCTGTCCTACATATCCCTTATTCTTAGGTTCAGAGTTAGGCACATGTTTAAGTTGGTCAGTACCTCGGACAAATGTGATCTTGGAGGTACTAGCAACATTATGATAATTTTTATTATACCCTAAAGCTCATTTATTACCAGCAGGCTTACCCATTTCTAGAATATTATCTAACTTTATAGAACCACTAGAAAATACAAGAAGTTGAGATTTTGAATGCTCTAGGTCGTTCAGAAGATTTTTAACCTGGATTTCTAAGGTTTCATTTTAAACCGTCGGCTCTTTAGCCTAGAGGTCTTCTCAAACTTACTAGTGAGATTTTTAACGTGAGTATCTAAAGATTCATTCATGGATTTTAACTCACTCAGCGTTGAGGTATATTCTTGAATGTACGCTACGAGTTTTTCATTTTCCGACTCAAGTTTCGTAACTCTCGTACTTAAAACTTTATTTTTTGTTATAATCTTAATATTTTCCTCATAGATTCTATCATAATCCTCATAAATATATTTATCACTATCAGAATCTTCTTTTGAATTATCACCACTACTTACGTTATCAGCCTTCTCACTCCCCTTATCATATTTATTCTTAATTCTCTTAGTAAATGCAATATATTTTTCACTTTCCTCACGAGTTGATTTCTCATTCTGATTGTCCGAGTTAGACTCGTCATCAATGAGAGTAGCATTCATAGCTTTATCCAAATTTCTCCTACTACTAAGGCACTCACTCCTCACATGGCCAAAACCTCGATGAAATCAATGTATGAATAGACTCTTGAATATTGTCACGCGAAAATATATTTCGAATGTAAACTTCCTCAAGTAAAGGGATCGTGAACAAGTAATATAATGATGTGTAGAGTGTCGAACCCACGAGAACTATGTATTGATTAAGTTAAAGCTACTAATAACCTTAATCGAATAACAAGATTTAATTTTAACTAATTAATATCTAATTTAGCAATTAATTCAAAAACTAAGTAAAGACTTATCAAACTCGTGAGATATATTTCAAAGATGTAGAACCCCCACTTGTTAATCCGTTTTCTAATTTAGCAACTAATTCAAAAAAAAAAAAACTAAGTAAAGACTTATCAAATTCGAGAGATATATTGCTAAGATGTAGAATACCCGCTTGTTAATCCGTTTTCAATAACTTAGAATAATGATTTGAAATCATGCATGTTGGTCAATGTTCATATTTTAATTTTAATTAAATGCTTCTCTCGATAGTAATTAAATATATTCCCCTCTGCGACTCTCTATCTCTCAATGAAAAATACGGACATGATAAATACATTAACGAACTAGAACATTTTTATCAACCATGCAAAGTAT
The DNA here is from genome assembly GCA_903798345.1 of Fraxinus anomala. NCBI lineage: Eukaryota > Viridiplantae > Streptophyta > Magnoliopsida > Lamiales > Oleaceae > Fraxinus > Fraxinus anomala. Next base: position 131 of record CAIGRN010165359.1, on the reverse strand, counting down.
AGCGGTATATCTCTATCCTCTATCGAACCTCACAATGTTTATTCCTATGTACTTAAATCGTATTGTGTCTCTCGATAACAATAAAATTTACAAAAAAATTTAACTATGGCCAGATAATTGAAAAGACGATA
>CAIGRN010165340.1:0-22116 GCA_903798345.1 Fraxinus anomala | reverse complement strand
ATGAAATTTGAAGTGCGGAATACAAACTTTGAGGTATAAAAAATCCCAATGTATAAATTTTAAAGTGCGATTCACTCCCTACCGTTCAATTCTGTTAGTTTAACCGTTAAAAATGATAAAAAATTATCAAAATGAAAAATAAATAATTGCAGTTACGATCCCAACTTTTTAATTTTTTACAAATTATATCCAAATTCCTTTACATGAAAATTTATTTTATTTAAAAATTTGTAATTAAAAATAAAAATTGTGAAAAAATGAAAGCCAAACAAAGGCATAATTGGACATATCATTTTAAATTTAGACAAGGTTTGGAAGACGTGACACAAAGTTCGATAATTTTAAACAACTAGTGAGTGCACGTGCAATGCACGTGTCGTAGTAGAGTTGGCTATTTCATAGCCTGGAATGATTTTTGGTCATTTTACAAAAAAATTCATCACCTATCCTTCTTGTCTTTCCCAAGCCGAATTCTACGAAGGAGAATTTTATATCTTCTACTAATTTACCTACTTCTAAACTTTCCATCTACGCCAATGCAAACGCATCCTCTCTCGTTCCCATTTCCACCAATGCTCGTCCAGGTAATTTTGTTTTTACTTTATTCTGGGATTACAGTGATTATGGAATGGCAAAGAAAATCACTCGTATCTACAAAAATCAAGAATATTTTTTGTATTGTTTACTGATGTAATTGTTACTGCAGTTCTAGAAGAAGAAAATCATGGAAGGATTCTTCAGCCCACCTGAATAACATGGTGAATGAGAAATATGGAAAGGCATACGAAGTGATGTTGGATATTATGCCAAATATTGAATTAAAAAAAAAAATCTAAATTAAAAATCCAATGACAAAAGACTATGGCTCGAGACCTTTGCTGCCAGATAATTTACAGTGTAGTTTCTTTCGTAGAAAGTATAGAACGGTAAATACAGATAAATATAAAATATAAAAAAAAAAAACCAATCAGTTACAAGTAACAAGTGTGTGCTCTGAATCTTATAGCATGACCATGCATTGACAAATTCAATATTACGGTTAACAAGAAGTCCTTTTCGTTCTTGTTTACTGATTGTGTATCATAGTAGATTATACAATTGGATCTATAATCATTACTTTCTGCTTATTTTTCTTTAGGTACAGTAAAAATATATTGCATTTAATCTAAGTGCGAATAGAGACCATAGATTGCGTATACATTTTTCAATCCACCCATAACTTCATGAGTAACAACAAGGTCACTATTATTCCAAACTAAAAAATGAGGCTGCCTCAGAAACCTCGCTAGTGGTTTCCTCCATTTTTCAGCTCCACAAATCCGAGCATTCGCATATTACTTGTTGTAAATATCTGATGCTATATTAGGCCCACCAAGATAGAGAATGGTTTCCATTGGCACCCTGTGTGAAAAGATAAAATATATATGAGAAAAAGGACAAAATCAATTCAAACCATTAGGTACAATGATGCCTTTATTGTAAAATTTGTTTCTCCAGAAACTACAGAAATACAAATTTTCTTTACTGGAAAAACCTTGTATCAAAAAAAAAAAAAAGGTGTGAAGAAATTAAACAGTTATTTAATTTTGCAATTTCTTTAGGAGCTCCTTTTCTATGCAAATAAGAAATTTTTAAAATGAAGTATAAAAAATAGAGGATTTTGAAGTTAACGGATTCGAAGAAATGGCAAAGTGAAATCATACAGCTTAGAGCAAAGATAAATTGTTTCAATCTTCAAAACTCCTAATATTTCATTTTCCTTCCTCTATCGTCTTCTTTTCTTCGTTCTCCTTATTCTTGTATTTTATTTTGTTATTAACGTCTCTCTTTGTCTCTAAAACTTTCTTTTTCTTTCTTCTTCTCTCTTCTCTAGATTTCTCTCTTTCACTGCTCTCTATAACTTTTTATCATCTCGTGTATAAAATTTTAAGACTACAATAGTATCAAGCAAGAAAATAAATTTGAAGCTTACTTTTTAACAACACCATAGACAATACAGAACAAAGCACTTCTGGAAGATTTGTGTATAACTAACGCAACGGGGAAGGAAGAAAACATAAAACTAAACAAAAACGAAAAAACGGAGGGTTTTTTTTTGTCCCTTCCTTAAGAATCGATGATAGCCGTACAACCCATTAAATTTCTCCATCTCCTTTTCTAAAAGCTCTACAAAATCAATTATTTCCTTTGTCACTTTATCCCCATCGTCACCACCACCGCCACACCCCCACCTCCATCGCCTGCGAGCAGCAGAAATTTCTGCATATTAACATGGTAATAGACAAAATTATATCATCCCACATAAGTAATCTTTTATCTGATTTAAAATGACTGTCAATCAACTTATTTCTATTGGTTAATTCAAACTAACTACTTTTTCCCANAACATGGTAATAGACAAAATTATATCATCCCACATAAGTAATCTTTTATCTGATTTAAAATGACTGTCAATCAACTTATTTCTATTGGTTAATTCAAACTAACTACTTTTTCCCACATCCCCAAAAACCGTATCACTCCTTGGACATTCATCGTCCAAACAAATTCTGTCAGTTCAAAATAATCATTGAGGCAAAGGCCAAAAATAACTTAAAAGATCAAGATATGCAATCATGTGCACCCACCTGATTAATTCCAGCTTTTTGCAACTCCAAATCAGCAAGTTGGTACTGGTGAATAACCCAGTTACTCCTCTGGCTTTTTGGAGCTCGGCCAATGTGATAAAAAGAGTTATCCATTCCCATCTGATAAAAAGTTTCATCCACAACAAGTATAATAACATGAATCTAGCTGTAGTTGCTTCTCCTTTAAAGTAAGAAATTTCAATTTTTGTTTTTTTTTTTTTTTTCAAATTGATGATAACAAATCTATTGGTTTGCCTCATTCACTTTAATTTTCACTAAATCACAGAACTTTCTTCTCAAACGAAAATTTTCAACAGATTATAATATTGGTGTGCTTTTTCATCAAAGAAGTTCGACAGCCCTTGATTCTTCTGCTGCTTACCACCGTGACCACCGACGCCTCCATACTCTTTCTCATCATCTTCTTCCTCTTTGCTCCTGTAACCCAGGAAAAAAACAAAAGCCGGACAAAATCATGATCAATTAGGGCGGACGGCTTAAGCCCGAGAAATTTAGAGAACGAAAACAAATGGGGAAATGTTTAAACGACGTCGTTTTAGTCGACGGTTGGAGAATGCAACATCTGGCAAAAAAAAAAAAAAATCTGGCTCTTTTAATTGTTTAGGATAAACCTTTCTCTAGGTTCCTTTATTTTTTAAAAATTTTTAGTTTTGCTTCAATTTTTATATTATTTACCATATCCTGTGTAATGTTTGGGAGATTTTTTAGCGTAATATTTTGCCATTAAAGCTCCGTTTGGTGCACATTATAAAATGAAAAATATAATTGTTATTGAACCTCACACAAAAAATAGAAATTCAAAATTCATAGCTTGATGTGATGAATAACGATCATATTTTTATTTTTATGGATAAAAAATGAGAAACAAACAGGAGTTAAGAGTTGATTTTTTTTTATTTTTTTTTCTGAGAACTCATTTGAAATTTGACATAAATTCATTGTAAAATTTATTAATTGTCTAACCCAATGTAACCTTTCTAAATCCTTGGTGCACAACTAGTTAATTGAATAGTGACAAATCAGTTTAAATGTGAAATGGAAGGTGCAAAAATGAACAATGTTTTGGCCATCTTCTCTTTTAATATAGTAGTGATAGTAATGCGTTGATGAGAAACTAGAAAAATAAAATAAAGACTTTTTTGTATAATATTAGCATTTTACTTATAATTAAACTCATGGGTTTTGTAAGCCTTCGAGGCTCTGTGATAAGATTATAACCTAACCATAGAAGAAAAATAAATTCAATCCAGCCATGAAATAAGTAAAATTTTAAACAATTCGCTTTTAAAACGTATGATTAGAGCAAAATATGCAATAAAAATCTTAAATGTGTCACTTTCGAGTCATATCTATATGATAACTTTTATGATATATGATCATCAGAAGACAACAGTTACAACTGGTCCGACCACCGTCTCAAGCTAGTATTAATGTGAAAAATTAGTAAAATGTTACAAGAACATGGAGGGAAGCAACAGCAATCTCAATCTGGAAATTAGTATCAGAAGTGATGTGACAAACAAAAAATACACAAGTTGAAAGTAGTACGATCGTTTGAATGCCTAAGTTTCAAAATCTCGACCAGAATCAAAACAATATACAATAACCATGAAACTTTCGTAGCTAAGAGGACATACCAGATAGAACTCAGCAACTTTCTAATAAAGCAGAACAGCCACAATGTGCATACATCATTAGGAGTGTCAAAAACTACCGACTTGGGCCAAAAAGCCTGATGATATTAACCAATTAGCTACATATCCTTCAACTAAATGAACAGATGATTATGTAACCCCATTAATCATGTTGCAGCAGGATGGGGAAAACTCAAGCTAGCTTGTCTTCGAACATGCTCTGGTATTAACCTGTCGATCAACTCCGGTGATGCTCCAGCCAACTGTAACAAGGAGAATTCGATGCTAAACAATCAACAAGTGCATGCTACAGAGGTAAAATATAAACTGATTGAGCTAGGAGAAAACCCATAAATGTGACAAGAAGTGCAAAAGAACAGCGAATGAAATAAGTATCATGAGTTGATCATGAAATCAAAGGACCCATTTCACGTAGTCAAATGGACAAATGAAATATACTCACTACTCTTGTAATTGTCTTGAGTCAGAAAATATAAATTCAATACAGAATCTACTTAATGCATAATGTCAATAAATAATTAGAAGACAAAGGATAGTAACAAAAGAACAAAGAAGTAAAAGGTGAATTAGAAACCAAAAATCTAGAATGTTCATGCTCCCTTTAAAAAAATTAAATTAATTGATTGTTCTTTTGTTATAAGATTTTGTTACAGAATTTACTAGTAGTCTGATTCTTGAAGAAAATAAATTTAACTATAATTCTCTAGTGACAACCAAAAAGTTCTATCAACAAAAAACCAATAGCAAGATGATAGGATGCACACCAAGTAGTCATCTTTTATCTCTACTTTTTATTGTATGTTACTTTTGATTGTCAGTCTTGTGCTTTTGCACTATCTGACGACAGTATATATTTGTCCTTCTCCACAATAAGCATATAACTTCAAAAATATTTGGATTCTGTTATTAAGCAAACTTGAGAATGGGCCCATTCTCTCTCCCTTGTCAATGGGAAGTTGGGATGTAAACTTTCATCAGTTTTGTATGGAGATAGATCTATGTTTAAAATTGAAGAAGAGGCAATCCCTGAAGGCCACACAAATCCTCTCACACAAAAGTAAATGGAGTGAATACTTTCAAGCGGCTCGACAAATCTTAGGGAAGCTGGGCATGCCCGCTTACTTTTACTGATATGACAGAATTACAGCAACTTCAGGCAATTACATAGTGAAATGCATGGACACTTAGAAATTTTCTCGATATAGGGAAGAGCCAGGAAAATAGTAATATTATTACAGAAGGCAATGAAAATAGTTAGAAAACATACTTCCTGTTTAAAGTCAAAAAGAGGGGGGAAAGGACGACCATTTGGGAGGCGGGCATTGGGCACCCGAAGCTCATCAAAGAAAGGATGGGCACATGCTTCTAGCTGCAGAGACAGAACAACATTTCCTTAAATTTTATTAACAATTATTGTAGAAGATAATTAATTAAAATATAAAATGGTCAACAGTTCATTAAACTTTTTTTTTTTTTTTTCATTCTTTTGTAGGTTGGGGGACTAAAGAGTTTAAACATATCCCATAAATTGATAAGAAGCAATTCTATAGACTTGTAAAGGAAGACTTTCGGTAGAACTTCACAAGAGTGACTTGAAATTAAACATACAGCCGTGCAGCGAAGACTTGGAGAGTAATGAAGCAGTCGAGAAGCAAGATCAATGGCTTCAGGAGGCATCCGCTTGTGAAAAACCTGCACCAAAAACTCCATCATCTACTTCTTAACTGAATATTTTGCTATAAATCACAGAGAAAATAGCATGTATAACTGCGACCATACCTTGTGCCACGGATGAGCTTTAATCTGGGGAAACCTGAAATCGGTATAACTTGGATTCATACATCGAATTTCTTCTCGAGTTGGAGTACCAAGAACCTACTCAAGAAAGTTTTGCAATTAGTTAAAGGGACAACACAAATATGGGTATTTAGATTCCATAGAAATGTAATATAGAGAAGGGTGCACCTTGATAATCTCTACAAGTTGATCGACTGCACTTTCTCCAGGGAAAAGAGGCTATCTCCCCACAAAAAAAAACATAGTGAAAAAGTAAGAAACATGTGATAGAAAACTAAAATATTACTCAGCAAGATGCCTTAAGATGTATGTCCCAAACCTGCCCCAGTAGAAGCTCAGCGAGGACGCAACCAGCTGACCAGATATCAATTGCTGTCGTATATTCTGTTGCACCAAATATGAGTTCTGGGGCTCGATAATAACGAGAGCATATATAGGCTATATTAGCTTCACCCTCCACCTGATTATAACAAATTTTAAATGGACTGGTGAAAATTCATAGAAAAAAAAAATACCCTTGAAGAATAAGTTATGTTTTAACAGTTAAAAAGATGCTCTACGAGCAAAATGATATTAAAAATCATGTAAATCAATGATAGTGATATGTCAAATTGTAGATAAGAATGAAGACTACAAAATATAAGGCTATGCCTCGCTTTTTCCTGCATATTGAAGTATCAATACAACCTTGAAACTAAAACTAACACACTCAACAATGAGTAAACCTCACTCCATGGAATACCGCACCACCCCTTCTCTTACAATGGGAGCATTCAGTTTAAGGCATATGGGTGTAATAAACTGAACATAATGGGAATTCTCCAAGCACGTTTTTTCTTCTCCAACCAACATTGTACACATCTTCCCTATTATTCTTCCTTTTCTTTGTTACTTCACATTTATACGATCATAAGATATTTAATTCTTTTATCCCTGAAAACTCTAAAGTCTAAAACAACCTGGCAATATATTTCTTATAAGACGGTCATTCTTTGTTGGTTTTCTTGTATAGAACTTTATATTCCTCTCCAGGTGGTAATTGACATCTACCATAAGAAAAAATGTGATGATGATGTTATTCGTGTTTGGATTAAACAAATAATCTGTATTTTTGAGAGCAATTAATAATGCAAAATAAGAATAACGAAAGCAAGAATAACACGCAATTTAATTTATTTCACCCTCAATGTCAGAACTGCTACACCATTTGCACTGCAAAGTTGCACTATATCGAAGAAAATAATCTCTCTCTCTCTCTCTCTCTACACTATAATACAGAGCGTAGGCTCCTCCTAATACCTTAATTAGGAAGAAAATATTAGAGCAACCTAATACATTTGTGAATTTTCCAAAGTGCCCCTGTAACACTTCAAAATTTCGCCAACAGCAAAAGTTTATAGTATATTAGGCTCCATATACATCCAATAATTCACATATGAATATTCACATGAAACATGGATAGAAGCACTTCAAAGATGCCTCAAAATGATGATTATGGGAGGACAGCAAAGCCAACAAATTAAGAGGATGTGCCTAACTAGAAAGACAATAAACTTACAAGAACTTTAGCACTTCCGAAGTCACAAATCTTGACCTGGTGGGTAAGAGGATCAACCTGCAGACAATACATACAATGACTTTAACATAAAATACCAAACGGTCCAACGCAATCTGACAGGTGGGGGAATTGGGTTGCCAGCAGGAAAGAGGAGGAGACTTGAGGAAACTTACCAAAACATTTTGAGGTTTTATATCTCTATGGCATACCCTGGGAACCGTATGGATATATGCAAGCCCCCTAAATAACTGAAAAATATGCGTGTAATTATATCTGAATTAGATATAATAGAATCATAGAGAAGTTACCCAGAAAAAAACAGAACAGGATGATTGAAACCTGATATGTGTAGAGTTTGACATATATGAGGGGCATCCTTTGATTTGAACTGCTGTAATGCTTTAAAACCTTGTACATGGTCTCAGGGACATAATCCATGACTAGATTAAGGAAAAGTTCATCCCGGCTTGTTGTAGAAAAGAAACAGTGCTTCAGAGATATCACATTTGCATGATTCATCAAGCGCATTAACTGCAGTTCACGGTTTTTATAGCGCCTATCCTGCAAAACCTTCTTTATGGCTACTGCCTCTCCTGTTTCCAAGCATTTCGCCTAGTGAAGAGTGACTGAAACTCATTAATTAAGAGGTCGGAGGAGAAATGATAAGCATTCATATTATATCAGGACAACAGACCTGAAAAACTATTCCAAACGATCCTGTGCCCACAACACGCTCTGCCATGTAACTAATTGTCTGCAGAAAGAATCACAAGCAGACCTCTTAGCTCTGACCAACTAGATAGCCCACAGAAGTAACTAATTGTGCATAAGTCTCATTACGTAAAACATTACAAAGTTCCTCCGACTACTTCTAAAACATTTGTAACATTCAATACACAAGGTCTATGGGACTTGAAAGATGAAGTTCAAACACCAACCCTTTTGGGCTCTCCATTTTGGCCTCCAATTGTAGTTGATATAATGTGGCTAGTCATTGGATCATTCACATCAACTACAGAAGCCGGCATCTCCTGCATTGCAAAACAAGCCAAAGCATCAGGCATAAACAAATATGACAACCACTAAGAACAACCAACCTAGCACCAAAAGCTTCATATGAGTAGTACCATATTATCAGCCATATTCAGGTAAAGAACCATAAAAAGCCTTGTGGAATGTGAATTGGGAACCCAAAAAGCACAAGGCTTAAAGAGGTATGTTCTGCTTGGAACACACGTAAAAAATAAAAACTAGGGCTTCCAATGAAGCGTCACATGCCAGATAACTTGCAATTCAAACAAGCAGACTACTATAGCTTAAGGAGAATCAACCATCAGCCAACCACTTGAAGCAAACCTCAATTCATCAGATTCAAGCACGATTCATCTAAAGTTAAAGAAAGGCTGCAAAAAACTTTACCTAGAGGAAGTAAGCAAGTTCAAAAAACAAACTACATTAGTCAAAAACCAATTTAAAGAAAAATCACGTTAACATAAATATAAGCCATATAAAACATTACAGATCTGACAATAGCGGGAAAGAATAACCATATTGGTATAAACATTGCACGTAAATATAATACAGATAAAAAGAAAGAAAAATCTCGAATTCTGAAAAAGGAAATATAACTAATGGTAAACCTTACAAAAAGATAATGTACCTCGACAGGTGAAAATATTCACGAAATGGATGAATTCGTAAAGAGCCCAGAAATCGTAAGAAAGAAAAGAAAAATCATAAATAAAATATTCACAAAAATACACGAATTCATTAAGCCCAGAAATTAAAAGCAAGAAATGAAAACAACTCCAAAATCCGGTTGAAAACTTCAAACCTAGAAGTAGAAACCCCAACAGAACTGTACAAACTACCAGATCGCCCAAAAATTCTACGAATGTACCCTCGGCAAACTCTTCTAATCCTCGTCAAAGAATTAAAAGCAAAGATCGAGCAAAACTGAAGCTTGTCAGCTAGATCGAGGTAAACCAAGAGGAACCCAGCTCGATATTCATGTAGGAAACAGAATGCGGCAGCAAAGGACAGAAAATCAACATATAAATATATGTATAAGCAAGGTACCCTATCGGCGTCCAGGTGAGCAGTGGCAGCTGGTGGCGGAGCATGATGATGATATTGAAGGTCGGACGGTGGATTATGCTGATGCGGCTGAGGTCCCAGTGGCAACGAGGCCATGTGATTTTGCATTCACACACTCTCTCTCTCCCTCTGCGCGAATATGTGCAGCTATTTTCCCCAATTATTTTGCTATTTTTTATGGCTTTCTTATAGCTTTTTTTATGGCTTTTTTTCAAACGGTCAAACTTTCGGTTGGATTCTTGTAACGTTGCCTGATACTCAACAATTACGAGTTTAGTTTATCCCCTCTTAAAAAGATAAAAAGAATAAAAATGATTAGTTTGATTTTCCGTCCACACTCGACATGAGTTATAATATTTACTGTGACTATGACAACATATAGCGTTGACAAGACATATTTTCATTGTTGAACTTGATTAGGAGGAGAATCCAATCTCGTATACGTTAATTAATATTTTCATATTCATTCGATGTAACCTTATCCCTTAACATGTTATTCCAAGATAATAGCTCATTTGAGAATCCTAATCTTGAAATTCGTATGTTCATTTGAGTCTTATTTGGATTGAGTTGTTCGTTGAAAATTAGCGGACTTTTCAAAATATATATTGTTGTATCTTCTTTTCAAACACACATTTTTCAATAAAATAATATTATACGTAAATTCAAAATTTTTCATTATTTTTTAACGACACAATCTCCATCAATTTACTATTCAAAAATACATTCTTTATATTTTAATGGGGCTCAAACAGGCTCCAAAAATTTGGGAAAATTTTATTTTGGAATAGTAAATTTTCAAATAATATGTAGTTAAAAAATAAAGAAATTTTTAAATTTATGTGTAATATTTTTTATTGGAAAATGTGATTAAAAAGAAAGTGAAATTTTTATTTTGAATGAAATGGAGCCCAAACATAGGCTAAAACTTTTCATCTTAAAAGATCAACCTACTTAAACTGTTAGATAAGACTAAATGTATATTATTAAAATATTATCTTCGATACATCATCTTACATGTAAACGAATTTATTTATTCTCATCAAAATCTAGTATGTACCCAATTAATTTAAATGGGCAAGAACTTACGTGTTTTGTTACCTGTTTAAAACTTTAAACCACTTAATTAAAATTTTAAATAGTTAGATAAAGATAAATGTACATCATTTCATATTATATTCTACCCCACTTAATGGAGAATTGATAATAGGATAGGTTCACAAACTAATAATTTGTATCAATTATTTTTCTAAATTTGTAATAAACAGTCCAGTAATATAGGTGTCTCGTGGGACAAAAAACTCTAATTATTTGAATATTCCATTTAATGCTGCTAAACCGCTCTCCACTTCCATCTTTTACCATTGTGAATGGCCTCCTTTTGAGAAGCAAAATTATTTGAATAAATTACTTTTTTCTTACTTACAGTAAAATAATTACTTATTTTTAAAAGTAAATCGTTATCATTGTAGTGAAAATTTTACTTAGTTTGAACCTTACACGAACTTCTTAAGCTTAAACCAAACATATCATAGAAAGACTTGAAAAATATAAAAAGTTGCGATCTTATCATCGATTTATTGGGGGTCTTGAAATTATATATAACCTCCGTTTGATTCTCTCTAAAATTAAATTTTAAACGAGATTGCAAAATTCTCAACGGTACTTTATCACAACAAATTTCTATAAAAAAGGACATTTGATAGAAATCCTGATTGCACTGCTTTTAACCTATTCTATCCTCAACTTTTGCGTTGAAATTATGGATCTAGCCTAGCATTCATTCTCCCCCAAATTAGTCCAAAGAGATATGCTACACGTACCTAATTTTTTACCTAATATTTTATCGAATTGATAAGTGGCGGCCTCCTATTGAGAGGCATCTGTGTAAAACATTAGGTAAGAAATTAGGTACAAATAGAATTTTCTTTAGCGAAAATCCCTCAAACACTGCATATTTGGGGGGTAAATATGGAATGTAAAAGGAAACATGAAAATACGATGTGGAAAAGTCAATTTCAAAAATGTATTTTTGTGACATTTTTCAGCATTTTCACTATATTCGGGCTCACATAATTTGAATTGAAAATGATTTTTTCTGGATTTTAATGGTTCTAGTCACCATCTAATATATGGTTTACTAGTAATTTATGTCCTAAAAGTTGTGGGCTATTCTGAGTGCTGAACTCCCATGGTTGCCGCTATAAAAGCTCCAATCAAGAAATTTGACTGAAGAGCATTAAAGAAATTTAGGCACAGCCTACCACAAATTTTAAAGGGTAAAGTGACATTTTTTCAAAGTTCACTTATCAAAAAGAAAGCATTTCCTGGCAATCTATGTTTTTAATTACCATCAACCTAGGAGACATGAGATTATAGGGTAAAAGCAAAAAGATAAAAACAAATCTTGTTTTTTACAAATGCTTCCCATAATATGTACTAATTACACCTTTCAAGAATCTCGTAAAATCACTTAATTTGTGAACGTAGCTCTCACGTTGAGATGTCTTAAGCACGATGCATGTAAAAGATGACAACATATACAAAGCTTTTGGGCATCTATGTATTATTTTTCTACTATGTTTTTATTTACATAAATGAGCGTGTAGAACTCAAAATCTAAACGACTCTATACAAGTAAAAAACCTTTACCATGACACTTAATTACGAAAGGGCCAATGGATTTGGCAACAGAACGAGCCCGAGGATTGCAGTCAAAAGCTCCTGTTAGGATTAGATTTTATCCTGTATAAACATATGAAATGAGTTAAGAGAATTATTTTAATTAGTAAAAGTGATGAGCAAATCTACCTCTGAATAAAAAAAAAATTTAATGCTGCTTCACCTTTGTAGTTTTAACAAGAGTTTCCATTTGAGATCTGGTAACACCTTGGAAACTTGTTTTTGAGGATTTTCTGCTGCACGAAGATGTGATCGTTTATATGAATTCTTTGTGGACATAGAAGGCAAAGTTTGTTGAAGCCAAGACTCGGATGGAGATATTGGTGAAGGTGGGGGGACGGGAAACTGTAATCCACTTTGGTGAAAGTTTTCTTGATTTTCTGTTGTTGCTCTCTGCTTCTGTAAACATTCAGTAGCTTTCTTATCAGTCACTTCCATATTTGCTGCAGTAGTTGAATCCTTGGATGCCTCTATTCCGCCTTTTTTATTTGAATTGCTGGTTGAAGATTCTACAACGATGTTATATTTCTGAGAGTCGGGCAGTAAATTTGCTCCATCTACAGTTTCCAACTTATCAGTATCTTTAAGAGAATAATCTACTGGAGGGGATTGATCCATCATTTTAGTAACAACTTCATGCTCTTTTTCCATTGAACCAGGCTGTTGATTCGACCCTTGCATATTGCCAGAAAAAGGTTCCCTGCTCGGAGATTTTACTTTCTGTACAGCGTTGAGACACAGAGTTTTCTCCACAACAGGAATTCCTGAATATGATTCCTCAGAACTGTCCTTCTCAGACAAGAAATCCCTAAAGGTTTTATGGCCTTTTTTATGTGATCCGAAGCCATTAGTCCCCTGATTCTTTGTTTCTTCGGGAAAAATGATTTGTCCTTTCTCTTTATTAGGCGATTCATCAAATGATTTTGATGTGTTTTGTTCTTTAAGTTGCCTGCCTAGCAATGATCCATCAGTATTCTGTCTCTGACAAGTATTTGAATTAAAGTCAGTTCTCAAACTAATCTGATTACCAACTGAATTTCGATCATAAAAATTAGACCTAGACTGCAGCCAAAAAGGTACAACTTAGTCATCAAATACCTCAGGACGAAGATTAGAAAACATAAGCACATAGGGGGACACGAGAAAGAAAGCTATGATTTTTTTACCTCATTGACTCTTTTACTAAAAGAAGAACTAGCAGCTGAAGATCTATCGTGCAATTTATTAACAGCATACTTTGGTAATCGGTTCCTCGTACTCATTGCTGTTACAGGATGTATGAGACAGAGTGAGTAATTTAAGCAGAACCCCAGTAGTAACCCACAAGCTGCAGGAAAATGTCCATGTTGATCAAAATCGTCATCACTTTCTTCTTCTTCTTCTTCATTGTCTTGGAATTGTAAATAGTGCTTTACAAGACTAGGTCCATGCTGCATTGAAGGCTTATCTAGATTAACTATTTTCTTTAATTGTCTTGGTTTTTCTTGAACTATGGGTTGCTTTTTGGTGGCAAATTGAGGCGTGTCTGAAGTCATAGCCTTTGCTGCAGGGAGGAACCGGTCCATCATGAAGTCTCTTGTCAATGGATCCGTCGAAAAGGTCCCAGATTGTTTCACCTCTAGTTCATCCAATGAACTTAAGCCACTCGAGCTACAATTAAAGAAAATGGATTCAGTGATGGAGAATGTATCGAGTGCGTCTGCATATGCTTCATCACTATGCCCCGAATGAGAACTCTCCTTCTCTTTTGTCTTGTTACATCTCTCGAAATTGTTTACATCTTCATCCTGAGAACGAACACTCAGCACATCACGAGGAACATTTCGTGCTTGGCTCTTAATGACTATCGAAGATTTCCCGGGAGGAAGTTTCGGGGCAATTGGTGGCCTATCCGAGTTTTCATTGTGTGGTTTCATCTCTTCCTTCGGTCGTCCAGGGCGCTGTTCCCAGAGAAAAGGCACCGTTCCTGGACTCGTTACAGGGCCAGATTTCAGTTCTGTTTTATAAAAAGGAAGCCGAGGTATACCAGATTTGTCTGTTTTCCTTTCATTATCTTTCTCCGAGGCTACCATTGATGAGAATCTTCTCACCGACAGAAGTGGCTGGTCATAATTCAGCTGCTGCTTCTCCTCCATCAGATTCTTCAGCAACATGATTGCACGCTACCTTTGTAAATACTGTCACGAACAATTTATCATCAGAAAACAATTGAATGGTCTGAAACACATAGCACAACAAAATCCATGAATTTCCTTATTTAAACTATCTTTTAGTGCTACCATCTTTCCACCAGAAACTAGTTAGGAGTTCAGTAATTCACAAATTTAGAGAGAGAGAGATTGTACACTACCTTACCCTGTGAAGATTTAAGAATCAACAAGTAATCTGATTTTTCTTGGTTGACGATTGAGCTATGAAGTGCACTCCTGAATGATGTACCCATATATGTACATATGAAAGCTGAAAATTAAGAAAGAGGAAGACTTTGAGAGAGACAGAGACAGCTTAGGCCATGGGTTTTGTTGGTCAGTGAGTGTGTATGGCCTCCTCTCCACATCCATACCTCTCCCTCCCTTTCAATCTTTCTTTATATTTTTTTTTGTATCTTCATTGTGAATAACTCCCTATTTGACAGCCGTTTTTATTGAAAATGAGTTTTTGAATAGTAAATTTTTTGGAAACGAATAGTTAAAAAGTAGGAAAAAGTTTTGATTTTATCCAAAAAAATATTTTATTATGAGAATGTGTGGTTGAAAATGAGTATGAGAAAAAAAAAATTTAAAGAATCAAATTGGGGCTAAATGTGTAGTTGTAATTTTTTACATAAAAATGTAAGTTTTTTAAAGTTCAGTGAAAATAAAAAGCCATCCAGGAGGAACTAAGACGCTACAAACTTAAAATGTATGGACCTAGATGTTAAAACAGATAGAGGACTCATTTCCTCGATTATGAGAGGTAGGGGACCTCTCCTGCAATTTTTTCCAAATTTTGAAAATCATTGTCATGGAGATTATGAGGATTAAAACGTTAATTATTTTTTCTAATTGTATAATAATTTGGTCATCTAACCTGTTTTGATCATCAAATTAAATAGTATAGAATAATGTTATATGTAGATTATTCCTTACAACATGATTGACATTTCTATATAGGTAGAGAAAATTCGTGCAATAATGTGATAAATGAATTTAAAATCAAGAGTATAGATGTTATCATGTGGAATAGTGTAAAAAAGAATGTACATGTAACATTATTGAATAGTGTGATATTCTTTGAAGAGGATTCATACAATCATGCTATACATCGAGAGCCACATGGGCCATGGACGAAATGGAAATGGGCCTCCACCTATAGGGAGGCGTCACTTGGCATCCCTATTTGTCCTATGGCTATGGACGTTTAGAATTATTCGGGTTCATATTTCGCCCCGGCCACCTGTTTTCGTGTTCGGTCATATATTTAATAATGGAATGGGTGGGTCCTAACGATAGTAATTATTCATTTTTTATTCGAGTGGGAAATTATAAATTTCATTTTCTAGGATATTTTTAATCTGATTCTTTCTCAATAAAAAAAAATACAAGAAGAAGAAGAAGAAGAAAAAGAGCAAAGCCTGCCGACAGGATAACCTTACATGATTATTGTACTAAAGTCAAATCACTATGAAAGATAAAAATATTTTAATCTTGAAAAGAAATTAATTAGTTGGAACGGGATAGCCTAACTACCAAGACAGTTTTGTTAATTGCGCTTAATTTGCCCTTAGAGAAGCTAACTCGACTCCTATATTAAGGGTGTATTTGAACTACGTTATTTTGAAAGAATGTATTTTGAAATAGTAGATTGATGAAGAATTTGTGGTTGAAAAAAAAAGAAAAGTTATTAATGTGATAGAAAATATTATTTTATTGAAAAATGTGTGGTTGAAAATGAATAGAAAAATGATAATAAAAATTTTAATGTATACCAAACAGAGACTAAGTGTTCTTTCTGAAATCTTCATTATTAACTTGATAGTAGCTAGGTTCAACATCAATAAAACACGACTTAATAAAATAAAACAGAATTTTTTAAAACGTGTACGGACATTCATAAGTGCCCCAAATTCCCCGCAACTTTGCCACTGAATGGTTAGTAATTCAATCATCTGGTATTATTCCTAATATCATTTACTCTTTCAGTCTCATTTATATTAGTCGACTTTACTTATATATTTTTTTATCTCAATTATATAGTACTATTTCTTTATTAAGAATAATTTGTCTTGTTCGTTCACTAATATACCCTTATTTAACCCGTGTTTGGTGAAACTTAAATTTTTAATTTAAGTCAAAGTCAAAAATTAATTTTAATCATACATTCCATGAATCTCACAACTTTTTAACCACACATTTCATCGACTTTTATTAAAATTTCTAAAATTCTGATTTTAATCCCACCAAATAGGAGATTAATTTGCCTAGTTATAATCAATTCACTGTTAATCGTTAGTGATTAAATAAGGATAAATTGGAAAAGTTTTTAGCAAAAATTATTTTTTCAATAATATTAAATTTTTTTTTTTTAATCGATATGGAAAACAAAATCGACTCATATAATAAATGGGATGCTTAATTATTTAGCAGATCAGCTTTGGGTTTCTACTTATTTGCCAACTCAAATAAATGAATGATTAGCTTATGGCATTATGTTTAGCTGTCTGTCCACCAATTGTCCAAAAGAAAGTGGAACTACTTGTGATTTTCATGAGACCCATTCTCGTTTTCACACACATTTTAAAGCACATTAAAACATGTTGTTCGTAATTTGTTCGATCCAATGTGTACTAGA
This sequence comes from Fraxinus anomala, assembly GCA_903798345.1. Classification (NCBI taxonomy): domain Eukaryota; kingdom Viridiplantae; phylum Streptophyta; class Magnoliopsida; order Lamiales; family Oleaceae; genus Fraxinus; species Fraxinus anomala. The sequence goes on along the minus strand of CAIGRN010165340.1, from coordinate 4,849 downwards.
CATCGAATCCAATATCTCAATACATCAACTGGCTTGATCTTAATAATGGCAAAAGACCCGAAAGATATGAGTCATTACGCAATTAGTCTCTTCATGTTCTTGAGCACATTTGATCTAATTTTGATCCAAATGTTTGTTAACTAAGAAAGTATTACCGAAGTCGCTCAACATATAATTTATTTAAAGATGGTCACTTAACTTAGATTCTCTTTAACTTAGCCCCTGTTTGGTTTAATCATCTAATTTGAGGAAAAACGAGTTTTCAAAAAGGGGCTTAATCATCCAATTTGCATTCTTTCTTTCAATTTAACCATTCATGTAAAATTGTGACCACAACCAATGGTAAGTCCTATTGTCGTAGACGTAATGCATGGCATATTGCTTGTTAAGCGATAAATCAGCCATTTGTTTACCAAATAAAATGAAAATAGATTGTATGTTGTATAATTTAGGGTTCTTAATGCACTCGTCTAAACTATTTTTGTCAGTTAAAATTGTCTATTTAAAGTCAACAAGTGTCAGGTCATGCATTCTTTCAATCGAGTGGAATTGGTCGTTAGCTTTGAAACACGTACTAGAAAAGATGGTCAAATTGAAATAAAAAATATAAATTGAACAATCAGGTTCAAACGAATTGAAATGATATGATTAGTATGAAACAAAGTTATAAGTTGGGTGACCTCCATCGAGATGATCTAGTTTTAACTCGAATGTTCACTACGCTTCATTCTTGTATATTAATTTTCTGTTTCTTTGTTAAGTTTTTGTTCTTTATATATGAGATCAGTAATTCATAATTACAATGTAAAATTTAATAGAAAGCTTGTATTAATTGGAAGTACGATGAGATGCAAATTAAATTTTTTCATTCAATTTATCTTTTTTGGGAGGTATTTGATATCACTTGTGCTTCATATTCGACGGTTGTTTGGTTTAAATTATAATCATATTAAAATACGAAGGTTAGAGTCAAATTTTAATTTTAATCACAAAATTTGTAGGATTCACAATTATTAATCAATTTATCTATCACTTATTTTTATCAATTTATAATTTCTCCCAAAAAAGACAATATTGCACTCTATATTTCTTACTTTTTACGGCCAAGTAATACAAGTAAAAACAAGGTATTGATAAAAATTCGCGAGATTAAGAAAGTCAATCAAATAATAATTTTCACTAGTTATATTAGGAACCATGTCGTGACACCAAATTATTGCAATACGAATTACATGCACTAAATATTATTTAAAGAGACATAATTCATCAATATTAATCATGTATTACTTTTGAAAAATATCTAAAACCACATAATCAATCAAAGTAAAATTCAACTCCATGCATCATACCATCTAAAAAGATATTTCTTAATATCAACGAAAAACTAGCAATTACTTGTTTATGTTTTTGATAAGAAGTGATAGAAAAATGAATTATAAACAAGGGCTAAGTTTGGAGCAATTCAATTTTCAGATTTTAAGTTTCAAAATCTAAAACTTGGGTATTAATTATTTAATTAAAAAACATTATTAATTAAATATATTAAGCCCATGTTTGGTACACATTAAAATTTTTATTCTCATTATTTTACTCATTTTCAACACATTCTTCAATAAAATAATATTTTTCATCATATCAATAACTTTTCTTTCTTTTTCAACCACACATTCTCCATCAATCTATTATTTCATAATATATTCTTCTACAATAATGTGGCTCAAACACACCCTAAGGTCATGATTGTACAATTAATAGTCACATGTATGTACTTACAGGTCACGACTTATTCATTGATCACAGATTATTTCATGGTCATAGTAAAAAAATATTGATAGGTCACAAATCAAAAAATTCATAGGTCACTGTTTATTTATCGGTCAAATTTTAAATTAATTGATCACAAATTATTTTTCAATCACATATTGATCAAGTAGTTGGTCACATACACCAAATAGTTGATTACACCAACACTATCGCCGCCGCCACCATGGCCACTTATGGTAGCGCCACCACCAACAACATACCACTGCCAGCAACACAGACACTATCACAGCCTCAATGATCAATCAAATAATTGTCACAAACACCATCGACCCCATCGACCCACAACTGCCACGATCACCACCATTTCACCATTACAACCAACATAACCACCACGTCACCACCACCACCATCATCATAACCACTACCACCAAAAAATCAAATCCAAAATTATCATCGTAACGGTCAAGACAATCCCTAAGCTCCTGATAAGCAAACCAATAAGGAAGAAACCCCCCTCCCCCCCAACAACTTATTGTCAGAGACAACCAAATTATAGACATCGTCGCGTGCTCAACCAATAGATCCGACATCGTCGACACTCAACTACAAACCACAAACTTCGTCGACTCTCAACCACAACCTACAACACACCTCCTTCACCTCTACCAGAGAAACAGATGCAAAAGAGAAATAGATGGGCACCAACGCAAGAAGCAGTGGTCACTGCTTCGTATGCAACGACGATGGATGAGGTGTCGGTGTGGTGCACATGGGCGCCAATGTTGCACTTACCGCCTACATGCAAACAACTAGTGTTGTGCCTGTCACCATGCACATCGATTGTTAGTGATCTCTGCACGCACGAGCACCGTGGAGAGTCGTCGGAAGGTTAGGTGGAGTGGAAGTAGGTGCAAAATGAATTGAACGTTTAAAGATGAATCAAGGTCTTCGTGGGGGTGTGGGGTGGGGTGGGGTGGGAGGTTAATTTAATTTTATAATATTAAAAATCTTAAATTATTACATTATTTTTGAATAAAAAACTTTCAAATTTAATTTTAAATTGAGAATTTAAAAATCATGGTTAGGTGTAATTTCCACGAAGAGAAAAGCTTTTCAGGCTGATCAAATTGTTGTTTTAAAGAAAAAGAAAACTAGCTATGACTTTATTTAAAAAATTTAAATGTTGGAAAAATGATTATGATTATTTTTAATTTGTGTATCCAAAAGGCCGTCAAGATTCATTTTCATAGAGTGGAAAGTGTAAAATTTATAAATGAACATTGGGAGACTTAAATTCACATTTGTATGCTCAAATATCATATTAATTTTAAATTATTTTATCTAAAAATTAAATTATTAAAAAGTGAACATATTTATTTATATCGATTTTACTTCAATTTATATCAATGTTTTTGGAAAATTACTATAAATATTGGCATTGTTTGATGTAGTTAAAAATTAAAATTAAAATTCAAGTCAAGATCAATATTGAATTTTAATAATACATTTTGTAGAATTCACAATTTTTAATAAAAATGATTGAAAAATTATTTTTTTATCGAAAAGAAACTAGGGCAATTGTGATTATCAGCCTTTGTGGAAAAAGATCACTTTTTTTTTTAAAAGTCAAAAGTGGAGTTATCAAATGTAATATCAGTGACATGAAACTCCAATGCGCATCTGCTAATGATGACATCTGTTTGACAAAATTTCTAGTGTCTTCAGTGCTATTTTACTCACTTTTTTTTTTTTTGTGAAAAAGCAAAATAATAATGATTTCTTATTTTTAATTAGCAGCCACCTGTCTTTTTCATAGTTGACTAAATTGCATGTCTTAGTTGCTTGTTATATCTAAGCTAACTCACTAAATACAACTTAATGGCATACTTAGCCCCTATTTGGTGGAGTTAAAAATTAATTCTTTAGTATATTTCGATAAACGTTAATAAAATATGTGATGAAAATTAATTGTTAAATTTAACTTAAATTTTTATCAAATCTTTAATCTACATCAAACACGAACTTAGTTTATTGAGACCATATAGTATTAAAATGAGTTTTGAAAAGCATGTCTAAACAAAGTGTCCAAAGCAAGGAGGCATGGATAAAATGACTTGTCTAGTGCCTAAGGCGAGAAAAGCGATTAACTCTATACTGAGCGCTAAGGCGAAAAAGGACGCTCGACCTTTTTACTTGACACATTTTCTTGTTTTGAAGTTCAACTCAACAAAAATGTTTAATCATTACTAAACTAATAAAGAAATAAGTCCAAGAAAAAACTCATTCTAGTCCAAACCTTTCCCATGAACATAGTTTTTTTTTTTGCCCACGAATAAAGAATTATTGATTTAAAATATTTATAAATTTGAAAATTATATATTTGCTGAAAACTTAAAAAATGTATATGAAGTTCAAGTACATTTTCGTAGTATGCGTTATTTATTTATTGATTTTGAATAATTTAGAAATAATATTACAAAAGGAAAACTGTTATATCCCTAGATAATGGGTAGGAAGCAATGAAATTCCCTTTAATCTCATCCATATTCCAAAAAGAAGAAAGGAGACTACTCCTCGAAAGTGTCTTAATCCAACATTATTGTGTACTCTAATTTAAAACTTAGCAAGTACACAAACCCAAAGTGTTGATATTCTATTAAATATTAGTGATTGGATTGCACTTTTACTCCTATTGCCACAAAAGATTAGCACAACTTGGAAGGATTGCACTTCCCTTTTCATTGTTTCTATTGATGCTGCCAAATGCATTTAATCCATAATGTTGCCTCTTCAAAGATTTTGAAGCTACCCCCCCTCCCCTCCCCACCCCATCCAATCCACACACACACACACATAAAAAAAAAAATGAAGAGAGAGAGAGAGAGAGAGAGAGAGAGAGTGTGTGTGAAATTTGACTTTTCACAAGCTTGTAAGGATATACATATTCTTTTTTATTTCTTTCACTCTTGTTGCCTCCGTCTGATTCTGATTTTATTGTCTTATTTTTTAGTTCGTCCCGACATTGTTTACATGTGTGATCGTAATTGAACCACGTTTTAGTATCAAATGGACCACGTCGAAACAT
>CAIGRN010165310.1:0-13359 GCA_903798345.1 Fraxinus anomala | reverse complement strand
GAATTCATTTTGTTTTCACCTAAATTTCATTCTTGCAATCAAACGGTCTCCTAAGTGGTTTTTATTTTCCAGGTAATTCTCTCTATTTCTCTCTCTCATCTATCTCCTCTCTATCATTTATCTATCAATAAAAAATGAACAAGTATAATATATTTTAGATTGAAAAATAAACACATTTAATTAATAATTTCTATACAAATAAGTTCTAAACAATTTAATTGACTATAATTTATTTTATTTCCATACAAATCCCAAGATTGCAATCAGACGCATACTTAGTTAACTTTGCTATAAGTTACCACTTGCTTACCAAAATTGAAAAGATTACTCGTTGTTCACCCAAATTTGAATGAAGTTACCAATCCATCACCCATATCATTCCCTTCCATCCACATAGACAAAAATCAACGTGACACTGATGAAGTTAAAAAAAAAAAAATAACAGTGTGGACAAAAAATCCACATAGCACATGACGAAAATTGCACATGCAATCGCATGGTGTTGTCTACGATCGCATGGGTGATTTCTCTTACTCTTACTAAAATTTACCGTTGGAATTTTTTTTTTTTTTTTTACAAGAAGGGAAGAATAATGATGAACTTCAATAACAGAAATTGTCAACTCAATCATAGTGGACAACACCATGTAATTGCATCGGTAATTTGTGTCGTGCATCATGTTGATTTGTTTGTCCACACTGTTTTTTTAACTCCGTCAGTGCCATGTAGAATTTTCCATCCATCATGTTAATTTTTGTCCAGAAGACCAATGAAAATAGTATGGGTGATGGATGTGTAACTTTGTTCAAATTCGGGTGAACAATGTGCAACCTTTTAAATTTCAATGAGTATATAATAATATATAGCAGAGTTTAGTGAGCAACAAATAACTTTTTAAATTTCGATGAGCAAGTAGTAACAAATAGTAAAGTTCAGTGACCATTGATTAAATTAACCCTACTAGAATTAAGGTGAATAGAATTATTGTTTTAATACAATGTTTGGTGCAACACCATAATAGAAGAGCATATAAGTGATGAAAATATGACAATATTTTTATAAGAGATTTTTAATTTATTAAGTGCTTTTTTTATTTATAATTTCATGTATGGAAGTGAACTTTTTACTTCAAGCAAATTATTTACGTGCAAGTGAAATTTTTACTTATAATTAAGTTTTGTACTTATAATTAATTTTTCATATAAATTAAAATTTAACCTATAAGTTAAATTTTTAGTTATTAGTAGTATTCTTACATATAGGTGATCTTTTACTTTTAAGTAAATTTTTTAGTTATAAAGTTATTTTTTAACTTATAAGTGATTTTTCTACTTCTATAAGCATTTTATAATTTATGTTATATATTACTCATAAGTAATTCGCTTACTTGCACACAAATTTGTACTTGTAAACTTTTTTACTTATAAGTGAATTTACACTTATATACAATTTTCACTTATAATTATTATTTTTACTTTATAAATAAGTTTTCAACTTAAGTATGTGTTTTCACTTAAGTAAATTTTAATTTATAATTAATTTTGTGCTTATAAGTGATTACTTTAGTTATATATATTTTTTATTTACAAGTGAATTTTTTAGCTCTTATTTTTTATAAATAAATTTATGTAATTCAATTTAACTAATCTTTTATTAATTCATAAGTTGATAAATAAATAATACGGTCGAACCCACTACGCATAGCGTATTAATATATATGGCTAAATTGAGGAGGATAAGTACCATGACTATGATGGTACCCACGCGATTGAAACCATCAAAGGATAAAATTGCATGTGATTTTCAGTTTCACAAATAGAAGGATAAAATCATCAATCCTCTTAACATTTTTCTCTAATTCAATTCAACTACATGTTATTCAAAGTTTTAAAGAAGGTCAATCACGTTAGTTAAAGGTAACCTTTTAGCTTAACCGGACACGCTCTCACATGTAGTCTTCTTCCACCTTTTTTCAATGTCCATTTTCATCATGTCATTCTTTCAAACCATGTGGTGTATAATAATTTTGACAAGACAACATAATTGTTTCACATAACTGTACATATTTTTTTTATATAGATAGCTTGACAAAGTCAAGTCTGTCAAGCTATCTGGACAATTTTTTTTTAACAGATAGCAGAATTCATTTAACAAAGTAATTTTAATGAAGCTATAGAGGATATTTGGCTAAGCTTAAGAAAAACTTTGTTGAGTAAAAAAATACAAAGGGATAAGTCGGCGAGCTTCATGATCCTTTTGTTCGAGCCTAAGAACATGCGAGGCAAGAATAGACACAAGAGCTCATGGATAAGAGGGTGAAATGTCTACCTTAAAAATAACAAGTAATGTATGTGTGGATAAACGATTAAAGCATGATCAATGAATAAAGAATACGTAAACGGTGAATAAAACGCGAACATCAAACAAAATCAGTTAGAAACCCACTCGCAAATGACTACCACTTGTCACTCACTAAGAAGACCCAAATTGCTCCCAAGGTCCTCAAGCAAATCTAGTCTCACCTAGTAGGAGAAAAGCAGGCAAATTCAAATATCTCCCTCATAAATAACAATTTCCCCTCTTACTCCCCGTTGAGCATCAAGCATTGTGAGTTTAAAAAGGAGAAAATCCTGACTATGTAAGATGAATTTATTGATTATAATTTTTTGGTCAATAAATTGATGTCGTCTGTTGGAAATCAGAGCTAAGGTAACCATGAATCTACTCACTGAAGTTGAGAAATCACGAAATTCCGTAGAGAGGTAAGTTAACCTGAGGCAAATCAAGAGGAAATAAGGGCACTAGAAATCGAAATTGGAGAACACAACTATGATCCAATCTATAGAAATATGAATTCAAAACTACAGTGGGAGGAAACTCCAATGATGCTGCAAGCCCATCGATCTCTCTCTCAACATCGTAGCATGTGGAAGAAAAAGTCGACAGCAAATAACATACAAGAAATGGCAGAAAGCTTCAAAGCGTTGATGGCGGAAAATGCTTCTCTGCGTGCTAAAGTAGGAAATCCGAAAGGTAAATTTGTCGGACGACACACATATTCCAAAACCTACGAGAAATCAAGTAATTCAAATTCTATACTTTCTTCAATTGAGTCTAAGAACCTAGAAGTGGAAACTCAAGCCATAACGATGAGGTAATAGTCATCTATATAATGACAATTGGAGAATACTTTAATCATATGCTTCTAGACAATGGAAGTCCGATGAATGTTCTATATAAAAGTGCTTTCAATTGAATGCAAAAATAAAATCCATGGATTCCTGCTTTAGGGCATTACTATTTCACCATATGAGTCTCAATCCCTCACGGACTTGCCATTCTACTAGTAAAGATAGGAGACGAACCCCAAGCATAACAATTATATATAGATTTCTACATCATAAATGAAAAGTATGCATATGATGGAATCCTAGGACGGCCTTTTATGAGACAGGCAAACATAACGATTTTCTTCCACCAGTCACATGTTAAGTTCTCCGTGAATAAAGGAGAAGCCTCCGAAAACACGATTAGGGAATCCTACAAAGAAACTCAAAATGACCAAAGAGAAAAAGCATTGCATACTCCCAAGGGAAATGTAACTTTTATAGTTGAAATGAGTAATGGAAAAAACTTGAAATCGATGACTCAATCGATCTTTGCATACTGACTACTCGTTCGAATTGGCTTTAGTCAAATAATTGGAAAGATTTTCTGTCAATAGAGAATATACAAGTAAAGTTCTGAAAATTGGTATGAAATTGAATATACCTATGGTAGACCTGTTGAAAGATTTTTTGAAAGCAAACCTGGATGTATTTGCATGGAAAATACTGACATGGTGGGAATAGATCCAAAAGTGGCTTGTCATGCCTTGAAAATTGATCCCAACATAAATCTAAACTGCAAAGGAAGTGTCTAATGAGTGATGAAATGTATAAAGTATTAAAAAACTAAGTGGACATGTTGTGAGAAAATAGTTTTATTCGTGAAGCTCAATACTCGGTATGGGGATGTAATCTAGTGCTAGTGTCAAATGGCAACAGAAAATGGCAAACTTGCCAAGATTCTATAGACTTAAGTAAGACATGTCCCAAAGACAGTTCTCCACTCCCCAAAATTGATACAACTGCAGGACATGAGTTATTAAGCTTCATGGATGCATATTCAGATTATAATAAGATCTCATGTATGGACCAAATAAGGAACATACTGCATTTGCAATAGATCGAGGGTTATATTTTTATAATGTATTGCCATTTGAACTAAACAACGCTGTGGCTACCTATCAAAGACTAGTAAATAAAATGTTTGCTATTCATATCGGTAAAACAATGGAAGTATACATTGATGACATGTTGTCAAAAGCATTTGAGTTGAAAGCCACTTGAAACACTTGGAAGAAGCCTTTAATGTACTAGAGAAGCATAGAATGAAACTCAATCAGTTAAAATATGTTTTTGGAGTCAAATTTAAAAAATTCCCAAGGTTCATGCTACATCAGCAAGGTATTGAGGCAAACCCTAATAAAATTCAAACTCTCATTAAAATGCGGTCCATAACCAACCAAAACAAATACAAAACATAATAGGAAGGGTTGCAGCCTTAAGCGGATTTATATTACAAGCAACAGACAAATGCTTCTTTCTTTCAAATTTTAAAATAAAGGAAAAGTTCGAATGAAATGATGAATGCGAGCACATATTTTAAGCTTTGAAAGAGCATCTAGGAAAAGCGCTTATATTAGCTAAGCCATTGAGTGGAGAAAAATTATTTCTATATTTAGCAGTTTCTAATGTGACGGTAAGTTCTGTCTTGGTAACAAATGAAGGGCTACAATAACTACCAGTACATTTTGTAAGCAAACCTCTACAAAGGACATAGGCAAATATCTAAATATCTAAATATGAAAAAATTGTCCCTTTCCTTAGTTGTAGCATCACAAAAACTACCACTATACTTCGAGAGCCACAGTACCGAAATACTAACTAATTTCTCATTGAAGCAAGTGTTGCAGATACCTGATGCATCAGGAAAAACAATTTAAATGGGCACTAGAATTGGAGCAATTTAAAATAAGTTATAAGGGGTGATCAGCAATCAAAGCAAAAACATTAGCATTTTATTGTGCAACTTTTGGTGTTCCAGCTACCAAAATAGAACCCGAAAAGGAAATGTGGAAGTTATTTATGGACGGATCGTTAGGAAATACTATGTCGGAGAAGGAATAATTTTGACAAGCCCGGAGGGGTGGCATTTAAGGAAACCAATAATGTAGCTGAATACGAAGCTTTATTAGCTGGCCTATAATTAGTAAAGGATATGCAGGCTCGAAGCGTACAAGTAAAAGTGATTCAAAATTTAGTGGTAAATTAGGTAAACGAAAAGTTTGCGGTAAAAGATAAAATCATGACTGCATATCTGGTAGAGGTCATGAACATGTTACAATAATTCAACAAATTTGAACCCTCACAAATCCATTGAGAGGAAAACGGGTATGTAGATATGCTATCAAAACTAGAGAGCACTAAGAATGTGGACATATTCAAAATCGTATTCATAGAATTGCTCCCAAAACCATCAATTAACCAAAGAAGGGAAGAAAGTTTGTAGATACAGGTGAAAGCCTCATGGATACAAGAAATTTTATCCTATCTAAAAGTTGTAGATACAGGTGAAAGCCTCATGGATACAAGAAATTTTATCCTATCTAAAAGATGGAGCCCTTTCGATAGATAAAAGGAAGTACAAAAACTGCGAATAAGAGCTACTAGATACACATTAAAAGATGATATCCGATTTTAAATAGGATACACACTGCCTTTCCTTAAATGTGTAAATGAGGATAAAGCGATATACATAATAAAGAAAATACACGAGGGCATAAGTAAAAATCACACAAGTGGACATTCCCTAGCACTAAAAGCCTCGAAGCAATGATATTATTAACTCATATGAGAAACATGCTATGAATTTCGTCAGAAAATATGAAAAATTCCACAAATTCTCCTCGATACCATGACAAACTATACAAGAGCTAATAATCAGCAGCAGCCCTTGGCCATTTGCAAAATGAGGTATCGACTTCGTTGAACCATTGCTTAGAGGAATGTCTAATATGAGATTCATGATTGTGATAGTAGATTATGTCACTAAATAAGTAGAAGTAGAGTCCTTCACAAGCATTACTATGACTAATACTTGTAATTTCGTTTGGAAAAATATTATTTGTCAATTCGGAGTGCCAAACTCTATAGTATCTGATAACGGAGCATAGTTCCAAGGGAAAATTTTGAGAGCCATGTGATAATTGAGAATCTGCAGACATTTTTCTACTACATACTACCCTTAAGCTAACGAACAAGTAGACATTACATAAAATGTTAAAAACATCCTTAAAGGAAGTTAGACACTAAGAAATGATTATGGGTTGATGAACTGTCGCAAATTTTATGGTTGTATCGCACCACCACCAAAACAGCTATAGAAGAAATCCTTTCTCCTTAACCTACGAGATAGAAGCCATGGTTTCAATCAAGATCAGTTTAAGTTTGATAAGAAGAATAGGTTACGACGAAGAACAAAATGAAAAAGCAACAAAAGTGAACTTACACGTTGTAAAATGAGATGTCACCCAGATAAAGCATGTAGTATATCAAAAGAAGATGAAAAGATATTTCAACTCTAAAGTTCGTAAAAAAAAGTTAGAGTAGGGGACTTCATACTAAAGAAAGTTTTTGACACATACAAAGAAATAAGTTCCACTTCGCTAGGTTCGAAATGAGAAAGAACATACACAGTAATCAAATTAATTGGATTGAGGACATATAAGCTCACGAATATAAATAGTAAACCTTTTAAACACCCTTGGAATGACATGTATTTAAGACATTATTATCAATAAAAAGCAAATTCGATAACTGTTGAACAAATAATACGTTAAAAGTCCTTAGTCGAATCAAACATAACTAATGTGAGCACGGAGTCGAGCACGTCAAGGTCAAGCCCGGGAAAGAATCTGTTAATTATCGAAGGAGGTCCGATGACACGGTCAAGAGCAAAGTGGGTGAAAGAGGTGATGGGATTGCTTGCTCAAGCTATAGTGGATGAAATGTCGAAGTTAACAAGAAAAGGAACAAGTTTCATGTTAGGCTCTAAAGAAGAAACCAAATGGATCAACTTGATTCAAGTAGCAGACAAAGAAGTCGTGCCAGGAAGCTATGCGACTGCATAGCACAAACAGGCATACGGTCGCATGCCTCTATACCGTGACCAAAGTGGGGGCTAAAGATTGGTCTATGCGATAGCATGAGGTACACCTATGTGGCTGCATAGTTATATCTGGGTCGCAAATTTTTCCACATTCGAGTAATCTTCTATTATGTTAAAATTCTATTCTTGGTATCTTTTGTAATCTTTTAGACTTAATTTCCATTTAGACTAGGGTTTACATGAGTTTCATAGAAGTATGACATATTATTTCATTGTAAAACACAACATTATTATTGATATTATTGAGAGGCAATTTGCTTTTGAATTCTTGTTCTTCGTTGGACAAATCACGAACTTATCAAAATTCTTCTTATGACATTCAAATCAACCAGGTGAGATTCTCAAATAGTCAATCAAAAGGGTCAACATATCATTTGCGTATTGTTGGTTATTTTGATTCGTTATTTTCAAATCAAATCTAAAACTTTGATTACTTGGCTTCCTTGGGTTCGATTTTAATCTAATAGTGGGTTTCATAGTTCTACGCTACGTGGGTTCACATTAGTTGATATCAGAGTTTAGGCTCCAAAATCAAGGTTATATTCTTTTCTTCTTTCGTTTGAGACTTTATTTCCTTTTTCTTGCATTCTTCGTGTCCTTCTATTTAAATCTTTTGATCTGTAATTATTTCATCAAAAATTCAAAAGTTATTTTGTGTCCAAATCAACTTCCATTTTCTTTTCTGGTGTCATAGTTGAATTCCGAGTAAAACAATTCGGAAAAAAAATTCGAAAATTCAGAAATTTTTTTGAACGGGGTAATTAAAAATAATATATTTGTTATTATTTATCTCGGGAATTGTTGGCCAATTACGTTATCTGTTGTGTCAAATTCAAGAACCACTTTCTTGAATTCAAATTCTATTCCAATCATCCAATTCAATTTTTTTTCTTTCTTGAATCTTAAAAATTAAAAAAAATCTCACTCAAAACCCTGATTTGAATTTTACAAGAATAATTCATGGTTGAGTTCGAATTTGTTCTTTGAAATACATGGGTAGAAGCATTGAGTGAGAAAATGCAGAGTGGTGAGATCAATAGAGGAAAAAAGTCGAATTGAATGATACACGAGCGCAGACGGATCAACGCTAGGCTAAAACAACAACCAAACCAACATGTCGGATGAGATGATATATAGGTCTGAATGATTATTTGAAGATGTGCGAGATAGATTGGATAGACAAGACACAAAGCTTACTAACTTCCGTATGTGAGTTCCAAATATATGGAGACAGGGTAGGCGGGAGCCTAGGATAGAGGTGTGTGAAGAATATGATTATAGAAATGATGTGGATGAGGATGCAGTAATCGAGGCTTATATGGATAGGATGAGAAATAGAAGAGTCAGGCTTCAACGAAGGGGTAAAAACTTGGTTGGAGACGAGGTACATGGGAATATGGGCAACATTAAAATGCCCATTCCACCATTCAAATGAATGAGTGATTCAGAGACTTATTTGGAGTGGGAGAAAAATGTTCAATTGATCTTGGACTGCCACAACTATTCGGAAGAAAAGAAGGTGAAGATAGCTGTCATTGAATTCACCGACTATACAATCACTTGGTGGGATCAAGTGGTGACAACGAGGAGGAGAAATAGGGAACGACCAATCAATATATGGGAGGACTTGAAAGCTATCATGCAGAAGAGGTTTATACATAATCACTACTATTGATAGCTTAATCAAAAATTACAAAGCCTCTACCAAGGATCGAAGAGTGTCGAGGACTATCACGAGGAGATATAGTTGTTGATGATTAGAGAGGATGTGGAGGAGGATCTGGAGGCCACCATGGCTAGATTTTTGAATGGGTTGAATCAGGACATGGCTAATGTAGTGGAGTTGCAACACTATGTGGAATTAGAAGACATACTACACATGGCTATGAAGGCGGAGAGGCAGTTGAAGAGGAAGGGGACATCAAGGTACTCATCGGGTGCTTCAGGTTCTAACTCATCTTTGAAATTGAAGTGAGATATCAACAAAGGGGATGATGTTGTTTTTAGGGAAAAAAGTGAATTGTCGAAGGAAAAAGAAGAAAATTCTAGCAAGAAAATGGAATCCCAACCATCAAAGAATCGAGACATCAAATACTTTAGGTGTTTGGGGTCGGGGCACATCGTTTCTCAATGTCCAAACAAAAGAGCGATGATTTTGCGGGATAATGGAAGGTGGTGAGTGAAAGTGAGAGTGATTATGAAGGCATGTCGGAATTGGATGAGGCTAGTGATGGAGGTAGAGTGGAATATGCTGTTGGCGAGCTATTTGTCAAGAGACGAGCTCTTAACATTCAAATCAAGGCGGATGACTTGGAGCGGCAAAGAGAAAATATTTTCCATACATGGTGCCACATCAATAATAAGGTACCACATCAATAATAAGGTATGTAGCATGATCATTGATGGTGGGAGTTGTACAAATGTAGCTAGCACTAATCTGGTGAAAAAATTGGGATTAACTATATTTAAACACCCTAGGCCCTATAGGTTACAGTGGTTGAATGAATGTGGGGAAGTTACGGTGCATAGAAGGGTGTTAATAAATTTTTCATTGGTAGTTATCATGATGAAATATTGTGTGACATAGTACCTATGTTGCGAGTCATATCTTGTTGGGGAGACCATGAGAAGATGATAGAAAGGTGATACATGATGGGTATAAAAATAGGTACAACTTTGTCAAGGATGAAAAGTCTATTACACTTGCACCATTAACACCGGCACAAGTGTATGAAAACCAAATCAAACTAGAAAATGAGAAAGAAAAGAGACGGAAAGAGTTAGAGGAAAAGAGAGAAAACATTAAACAAGAGAATAAGAGAGAAAATAGTGAGATGGCTAAAAGAGAGAAAAAGAGAGAAGAGCCATATGAGAGAAAAGAATAGGGGTAGACAAATTCTTTGAGTATGAGGGTTATTTGTTTCGAAAAAATAAACTATGTGTTCCTAATTGTTCCATGCGTGAATTGTTGGTTTGAGAAATACACAATAGGGGACTAATGGGTCACTTTGGGGTTGGAAAGACTTTAGAGATGTTAAGAGAACATTTTTATTGGCCTAAAATAATGATTGATGTAGAACGAACTTGTGATCAATGCAAAACTTGTAAATAGGCTAAGTCTAAGGTTCTACCCCACAGATTGTATACTCCTTTACTCGTTCCTAGTACATCTAGGGTTGATATCTCTATGGATTTTGTTTTAGGTCTACCTAGGACTAAAAGGGGTCGGGATTCATTATTTGTAGTGCTCGATAGGTTTTTTAAGATGGCGCATTTCATTCCATGTCATAAAATTGACGATGCCACTAACATAGCTGATTTTTTCTGTAAGGAAATAGTACGTTTACATGGGGTCCTTAAGAGTATAGTGTCAGATAGAGATGTTAAATTTTTTAGTCACTTTTGGTGGGTTTTATGGGGGTAAGTTAGGCACAAAATTGTTGTTTTATACTACATGTCACCCACAAACCGATAGGCAAACCGAAGTAGTCAATAGGACTGTGATCTAATTGTTGCGCATTGTGGTTAATAAAAAATTGAAGAGTTGGGAAGAATGCTTACCTTTCATTGATTTGTATACAATAGGGCTATACATTCTACTATTTAATGTTCACCGTTTGAAATTGTTTATGATTTTAATCCACAACACCATTGGATTTAATTCATTTACCTGTGAATGAAAGTGGAAGTTTAGATGGGAAAAAGAAGGCCGAGATGGTGAAGTCACTCCATGAGAAGGTGAGATTGCAAATTGAAAACAAAAACAAGCATTAAGCGTCACGAGCTAACAAGAGTCGAAAGAGCATTTCATTTGAACCCGGTGATTGGGTTTAGGTACATTTGAGAAATGAATGCTTTCCAGAGCAAAGGAAATCAAAGTTGCAACCACGGGGAGATGGACTATTTCAAGTTCTCGAGAAGATTAATGACAATGCATACAAGCTGGATCTTCCTGGTGAGTATAATGTTTTGACTACTTTTAATGTATCAGATCTCTCTTTCTTTGATACAGGTACAGATTCGAGTACGACTCCTTTTGAAAAGAGAGGGGATAATGTGAGCACGGAGTCGAGCGCATCAATTTCAAGCTCGGGAAATGATCCATTGATTATAAAAGGAGGTCCGATGACATGGTCGAGAGCAAAATGGGTGAAAGAGGCAATGAGATTACTTGCTCGAGCTACGGTTGACGAAATGTCGAAGTTAACAAGCAAATGAACAAGTTTCATGTTGGGCTCGGAAGAAGAAATCAAATTGATCAACTTGGTTCAAGTAGCGGACGAGGAAGTCGTGCCGAGAAGCTATGCGATCGCATAGCACAAACAGGCATGCGATTGCATGCCTCTATACCGTGACCAGAGTGGGGGCTAAAGATTGGTCTATGCGACCGCATGAGGTACACCTATGCGGCCGCATAGTTATACCTAGGTCGCAAATTTTTCCAAATTCGCATAATCTTCTATTATGTTAAAATTATATTTTTGATGTCTTTTGTAATCTTTTAGACTTTATTTTTATTTATTAGGGTTTACTTGGGTTCCATATAAATAGAACCTATTATTTCATTGTAAAACACAACATTATTTTTGAGAGGCAATTTGCTTTCGAATTCTTGTTCTTCGTTGGACAGATCACGAACTTATCAAAATTCTTCTTGTGGCGTTCAAATCAATCGGGTGAGATTCTCAAATAGTCAATTAAAAGGGTCAACATATCATTTGCTTATTGTTGGTTATTTTGATTCGTTATTTTCGAATCAAATCCAAAACTTTGACTACTTGGCTTTCTTGGATTTGATTTCAATCTAATCGTGAGTTTCGTAGTTCTACGCTACGTGGGTTCACATCAGTAACATACAAAAAAGAATAGAAATTTTCATTGATATAAAGAAGGGTTACAAGATTGGAGTAGATTTGTATACAAACTAATCTAACTGGGTAATACATACTGTGAACTAATTTAATCAATACATCCATCGTTCCTAAAGTTCTAAGGTCGCTTGTACCGAAAGATGAAAGGCAGATTGAAAGTGTTTGGTGGAATAAAACGTGAAGTTTTTATGGCTCATAGTGCAATAGCCAGTCCGATCCAACGTCCTTTCGCCTAAGGCAATCTCTCCCAGATGCATATATTTAGAAAATTCTAAAATAGGAAAAATTTTCCAGCTTCTGAATCATTTTCTGCAGGCTTCTATATCATATACTTCTAAATCATATACTCCAACCTCAAAATCATAGTTATTTGATAATAACACGACAAAAGGAAAGTTAGGTTAATCTCAAAGTTCCGTTCAACCATATGTGATTATTGAGAGAATTAAGGAGAACACATCAGGAAAATATAGTGGGATCATTAAGGATGATGAAAGATCAGTAACATAGCTTAGAATGCTTCTTGAAGGGGCGCACAAGGAATGAAAAGATCAGAGCACATTTTTTGGGGATAAAGAAGAAAATAACGACTTGAAGCATTATATATATATATATAGGTTCTAAAAACACATCTCAACCATTGAAACCCAACAAAATCAATGTCAGATATAGAAAAATAAAGTAATCCTAACCCTCGAATATGAAGAGACATACAAACAAACTGTCCAAAGCAGCTGTGCATGTCACGTTGGACGTTTCTATTCACACATTAATTATCTTCAAGGCTAAAGATGTTCCATATAACCATGCATTAAATAGTTAATCTCGAACTTGGGAGAATTATTTATTAAGTAAGAAAGTAAAAAGGGATAAACCGTCGAGCTTCATAACCCTTTTTATGTGAGCCTAAGAACCAATGTTTTGAAAACCGACCTGGTCATCGACCCGAAAAAGGTGAAGGGCCAAAAGGTTCAATCGGGGGTCGAATCGGGATCGAACCGGATGCAATAAATACAAACAAAAATAATAAAATACTATGAAAACAATAAATTTTTTAATTTTCATATTAACAATTTAAAGAAAATCTATCTTTGTTAATTAGATTCATTATCTGACAATTAGTCTTGATACTTCAAAAATTAAAAATCAATATGTTAAAATAGTTAACTTTGTTAAATTAAAATAGTTTAAATTTATAGAAAATTATATCTAACAT
>CAIGRN010165306.1:0-21621 GCA_903798345.1 Fraxinus anomala | reverse complement strand
CAAATTACTATAACAATATTGGACTCGTTGGATAACTCGTAAATTAATAGTGTATATGAGTCTCAAGAAGAAATTTATTAGGATAAGATCGACTCAAGCTATAGCCAATCAAAGAAAATGATGACTAGAATTTTAGAAGAACTATAAGCTTATTTGAGCCCCATTTTTTGTCCAATAATGTATTTAGAATAGTAGATTAATAGAGAACGTGTAGTTAAAAAATAAGAAAAAAAATTTTAATTTACGTTATTTTATTGAAAAATGTATGATTGAAAAGAAAAAAGAAAAAATATATTTTGAAAATAATGTGATCAAACAAGTGCATATTTCCTATGATTAATCATATGACGGTGAAAGACACATAATTTCTGATAATGGATTATTAGAGTTAATTAGCAAACAATTAACTTTTCAATACTAATTATATTCAAATCTCGCTTTATAGAAATCAATTCAGATTCAAACACCTTTGTTAACCTTCGAAATGAAGTCAACAAACCTAGCTAGCTATTGGCGAAGTGAAAAGCGACATGCAAAGGGAACGAAGAAACAAAAGGCTCACCTAAAGATTACAAATCATTTTTCATATCCAAGCTAGGTATCAATAAAAGGCACATGAGCAAATGAATAAAGCGTGATTCTCAACCAAATATGTTAGAAGATATCCAACAAGGAGTCGTCTTCTGTCATTCTTCCCAAAAGATCAAACTATTTATGTTTTGGTGGGAAATTTATAAATACCCCATCATTTAAAAAAGAAAGGCATGCGATTCTCTCTCATATAGCTTTTTCTCTTCTTGCTCCCATGAAAATCAAAACCAACGAGTTTAGAAAGTGAGTCATAGTTAGGTGAGTATGATTTGTAATCCAAATTCTATCATCAACAAATTGGCAATGTCCATGGAAAAAACTTGAACAACGTAAACCACGAAATCTTGCTACATTTGAAAAGGTTCGAATTCTAAAAAATTTGAAATCATGAATCAAACTGAAGAAAAATCAGAGGATGAAGACATCAAAGGTGGAAGTAGGAGAATGCAGTGACTTTCCACCAAATAGCGATATCAATCCTAAGAGGCATAAGAGGAAACTCCGATAGAAGCACATGCTAGTAATTCTCCTACACAATGTTGCTACTTGTGGACGAAAATGTCTACTGCTAAAACTATTTAGGAGATATCTGAAAGCCTGTAAGAGCTGATAGCGAAAATGCTTCTCTACAAGCGAAATAGAAAACACAAAGACAATCACACCAAAAGAATTCAAAACAGAAACGTTTTCTCGTTAACATGTTATAGCTTATATATTACTGAATACTTTCCATCTTGGATATTCTTTGATTAATTAATTAGATAAATTTAAGGAAGGATTAATTTAAATATTGACTTTCTATAATTCTACCTATAAACCTATCAAGAATGTTTTTTGTAATATAAACAATTTTCTTACCATGCTTAATGTATACACGTTTAGGTAAGAATTAATTCTGATATTTGTAAATGGCTTTACCAATAAGTAAAGTAGTAAAACAAAATCGGAAATAAGCTTTGAAAAAATTCTTCTTGAAGTCCGGGCCTAGTGCTGCCGTGTTCAGTCATCTTTTTACAAGTTCAATGGACTCATGTTTCATGGATTACTTTTAAAGCCAAAGTCTTCCTTAAAACATATTTGGAGAAAACAAAACAAAGTACGCTGAATGTCCAATTCCGTTCATTGATTAAGTTTCTTGACGAGAGTTAAAAATATTGATTCTTAATTCAAGTAGTGATTACGATCAAGTACTATAGGAAAGTGGTGATAAAGTCAAATCCGATGAATTTGATTCAACTTCATCAACAAGTCATAAAAAGAAAAAAATAAATGAGTTTCTTTTTATTGTTTTTGTTAATTTTGCGAAAATTACAAAACAGATACCATTTTATTTTTTATCATTTAATTTAGTGGATTGTTTGACCAATGACATGGGGCTGTGAATGTTTCCATTTGGGGTTTAACACGTTATATTTGGTATTCAAGTTTTAATTAGTTAGTTAATTTTCACACTAAATTAAAATGGCCAAAACATAGATTCAACCAGCACGTTGCAGTCGAACTATTATAAACTAAGTACAGAATATTTCGACTGATGGTTGTCTAATGTTTAAATAGTATAATTAAAAAGAATTTTTAATTTACCTAGATTTTAGAATTTACACATCTCAAACTTGGTTTAATACAATTGTTCTAGTGTAACCAAAAATTTCCAAGAATATTTGGACATTTCATTTTGAGTAAAATAGTTGTTCAAGAAATCAATTCATTTGTCAAAGGTTAAAGACAATAAATGTTCCAGCTACTTTTGTTTCTTTCTCCAACTTACTTACTTTTTTATCAAATTTTAATTTTTAAATCTTTTTTCCTTTTTGTCGGAACTACATTATCATATGCACCTTTTCTTATCCAAGTTGATTTTCTTTATCTGAAACTAGCTTTCTTTTTCCAATATGAAATTCAGGAATATCTCGATTTATAGAATAGTAAATTGATGAATAATGTGTAGTTCAAAAAGAAGAAAAAATTATTGATTTAATGTAAAATATTTTTTTTTAAAAAAAATATGTGATTGAAAATGAATAGGAGAATGAGAATGAAAATTTTAATTAATAATATTGAAAATGATTAGTAGTAGTCAGTGTAGAGAGCAGGTATCACAAGAATCGGACTTATCAAGAAACTCTTAGTTGTGAAGAAATGAATGGCTGATGACTGATGTCCTTTGTGTAGTCCCACAACTTTGATAAAGAGACTCCAACTGATTTAAAGCTACTAGCTTTTGACGCTGTCGGTGTCGGGTATTAATGCAGGATTGGACCACATTCCTAATACTCTGCTCTCACAATTAAATTCTGTAAGCGAACCATTTTATTTTAAAACGAAAGAAAATGTTGTGATTAACATAAAACTTCGCTATAAATTGAGTAATTCTAGTGTGGATCTATTTTTAGTATGCAAAAATATTGCTATAATAAACATGGACAATGCGATCTAAGGCTCAAGCCTTATTTACTTAGTTTGGCACGAACTAGAATTTTTCCCACCGCTAACGAGTTAATTAAATGATTGTGTAGAGTCAAGACACAAGAAAACGGAAGTAGTAAAATGTATTCACCAAGGAACCCAACACCAACCACACCAAGTAGTATATCAAATCATAGGGCTCAGAATTAAGATCATTGTACCCGTCTGTACAACATTAAAACAGTCACAAAACCCAAATCCTAAAGAAAATGCACAAAGCAGCTACTACAATGAACTCGAGATCAACACACTGATCTTTTTCTCTCAAAACTTAGGAGCGAAGAATCACAAAGTCTAGACCCTCAGGTTTCACCTAAAACCAAAAGTTTTTAGGTATACACACAGTAGAGAAAAAATCACAGATAACGAAGAAGACGAGCATAATAGAAAATCCAGAAACTTCTCACACGGCAGAATGAAAAAATCACCTAAGGAGTGACCCTTTAGCTGGTATATATAACAACACACCATCACCATAGATCAGAAGTTAATCCAACGGGCCTGAAACAATATTGAGTTATTGGGCAATGACTGTAAATATTCAGTAATGGGCCAAGCCCTATTCCTTTTCATCATAGCCCATAATTGGTTGAAAACAAATGTCAATAATGGCATCATATTCCAACAGACCGTCTAATGAACTTAACCCATGATTATTACTTACGCACTAAAATATGAAAAGTTATCCAATGCTCGCTAATTTACCCATTCATCACCAGAACCAATTCCGTCCATACAGCAAGATAAATATTTTTTCCGTCCATACAGCAAGATAAATATTTTTACATGGATGGAAAAAAAAATGTGGCAGATAGAATGTACTTGTGTATTGTTGGTGTTTTTTTATTTAATATTAGATCATATTAAATAGTAATATGCTCACTTATTTAATTTTTTTTTTATTAATATTGTTTAGTATTATCTTATTTACTTTGTCTCATATATATGTAATGCACTAACCAAATTGGTAATGCTAGAAATAAAAAATTATGTTGATTGATAATATCTTGTTGACATCTATTCTATATTATTAATAGTCAATCCTATTAGTGAGATTAAAAAATTCTTCTTTTTGTACTTTAAAAGTGTTGCATCAAATATTCTAAAAGTCGCCCCCTTTATTGTCCAAGGTTTATTTTCTAAATTATATAGGAATATATTTAGCAAGTTGTACTAGTGTGGACCCCAATAGTCAGATAATATCGACCTATTTTTCTACAAAAATTTCTTAATCAAAATTAACAGTAGATAAATCTCTCTATTCTTTTCTAATTCGTTTGATTTTGAGACTACTTTCGAACACTTCCAATCCCATGACTTCTTTCATTTCATCATCCAAATTGGTTGATGTTTGTGCAACTCAATTTTTTTTCTCAGAAAATTAGATATAAGAATCTATAAACAATATATTTATTTATTTCTCTTTATTATTCATTTAATTCAAATATATCAAACATATTATTTGTTTTACCTATATAAATCAACATTTGAATCTATGATATTTTATAATTAAATTTAAATTTATTGAAAACAGGGTTTTTTTTTTCTTTTCTTTTCTTTATAAGATTAAATTTCTCAGGCTACCACCTGAAACCAAAATTAAGGATGGGAAAAGAAATAATTGAAGCTTCAAGCATGTTTGGCTAAGATTAATTGAAAGTTTTCTAATATGTAAACAAATTTCAAAATAAATAATTTATTGATCAAAATAATAATTAACAATGCCGACAAGAGATCAATCCAACACGAACAAATACGAGAAGTCCCTTCATCTGCTTCAACGAATTGAAGATTTCAAAAAAAAAAAATATATATATATATAGAATATGATTAACACAGTTCCTTAAAAACATCCAGAAGATTTTCAAAAAATAACCCTCTACTTCTTTTAATTAAAGGGAATTAACAAAAAATAATAAATAAATAAATAAAATAGAGAATTCCCATTCAAGTAGACCGATTGAAAACTTTCTGGGTCCGAGCAGCGGTATTTTTCCTCCAACCACAACTCATTACTAATTCTTCCCCCATCAAGCATATTCAAATCTTTAGCCAAACGTCATGATCTCAAGAATAGACGGTCCAAATTCAAGTAGGAGGACAACGTTATGAAAAGTACAACCCAACTATATGTAAACTGTCTTACAGATTTTACAATTGATAACATCTCAGTTCATATTTGACAAAACACACAGTTAATTCAGTCGTTAAAAAACTATCAGATATTCATCTGAGCAGAATGTACACTTCTTTACAAATGGCTTAATTCTCAAAAGTAACACTACTATATTGTCAAATGAGTAAAATATTACTCTTTCTTGACTTTGAGTCTCCAGCATGCAATAGTCCACGTGGCAATTTGTAAACCACAATTGCCAAAAACTCTCCAGACTTTTTAGAGATTTGTACTACGTTCAACTATTTCTTCAAGAACCCGTTTTATTTAATTTTTTGGCTTACACTCTCCCTATCCTTCTGGATTCTGTGTGTGTGAGACAGGACTGAATGTTTTATATTAATAACTATTCATTGGGGATTGACTTGGGATTTTTTTATTATTTTTTTTCTTGAATATAATCACTGTGTGCAATTATAAGAATAATAAGGGAGCGACCTAAACATGGTTTTTAAATTCAACTCTCATGGGTTTTGGAGTAAAAAGGTACGTATGATTCCCTTTATTGAATATTTAATGGAATTATCTCTTTTTTGAAGAATTATGTTTATAGATTAAGTTTTATTTTCCCATGTCTCCTATATGATTTGCAAAAGTTGGAGAAATTTTTATATATATGTTTAGTCACTTTAACATGTATATGAAACTTGTGAATACATCTAGTTGTTTGAAGTCATAAAAATGGTCTAGCTTGCTAGGCAAAACAATAGAATAATTTGAGTATTTTGTGTGTGTGTGTGTGTGTTCTTGGAAGACATTCAAGATATGAGGATTTATAGGTTATATATTAAGCTCACAGGATCATGCTATGAAATTTTGGGAGGGGGAGGGGGATTTGAAGATATAGCAAGGTGTAATTCAAAGGTCTGCAGAGATTAAATTCGGCTCTACGCTAGGAAGCTATTTATTTTTGTAGGAGATTTATGATGAAGTATATGATTTTTATTGATTTAGAGAAAACATATAATATGGTGGTGCTTAGGGAAGTTCTATGGTGGGTACTAATATAATTCTATTGGATGGATAAAGATTATTAAGGATATGTAGCGTAAGATGTAGTGGCAATAGTAGTAACATATTTCATTTTACTATTTGCCAGCTTTTAATTCCTTATTGCTTTATGTGAGACGAGATTTTATACATGTTCAAAATAACGCTCCTTGGTGTTTGTTATGTGCTGACAACGTAGTTTTCATAAATAGACTTGGGGAGGGAAATTAAATTGTAGATTAGATTTTTGGAATAGCACTTTGGAAGTTTTTTAAATTTAGTGATCTACTGTGTTGCACGGACGCTTCAACTAGGTGATGTTCCGTGTGTGACACTTGTCACTTAATGACAATACTCGAACACTTTACTATGATAATTTTTCTTTCTTTGTTAGAAATATTGTATATGCTTAACTCAAATTATTATTAAATAATAAATAGATACTCATATCTAAAAGATTTTAACGAGTAATATTAGGTACAAAACTAAATTTATACTATTAAATGAATTTTTTTAAAAATTTAGTCAACGTATCGGCAACAAATATCGTGTCGGTACATCATAGGTGATCTAAGATAAAGTACATGGAATGTCCTTTTAATAGGAAGAAATGGATAAGTGCTACAGAAGATCCTTATAAGATTAAAGAGTCAATTCTATAATAATAGATGTGATACACTTGATGTTACTATGTGTTGGCTGTTAAAGGACCATGTCCATAAGGTGAACCAAGCAGAATGCGGATCTTAAGATGGATGTCTGACCATACTAGAATAATGGGCAAGATAAAGAATGAGAATACATGCAAATAAGTGGAGGTAATATGGATTGAAAACAAACTAAGGAAATGATGATTTTTGGTGTTGGAGCGCGTCTTGCCTACACCTAAAGAAGCTTCTAAAAAGTGATGCGATTTTAGCGCATTATGTTAAAATGGAGAGATGTAGACCAAAATAACGAAACAAGCCGAATGGTGAAAAAGGATCCCGACCCTAAATTATTGGGAGTAAGTTGTAGTTTGTTGTTGTCGTTCATAGATGCTCCACTTGGCTAGGGGATATACTTTATTTGGTAGAGATCTATTCTTGTAATTGGGCTGCTGTGATTACCGGTTCTAGTGGTAGAATTGGTTCTTTTTTGAGCTCGTTGTGCCATATGCCATTTGACAATTGTAGTTTAATTTGCAATTCTCACTCCCCAAATGTAAGCTTTTCAGGTGGAAGCAAATCAACTCAAGAAATGTTCTTATTCACTAGTTTAGAAGAGAAAACATGGTTGTCAATTAATTGGAGTATGCGACACTTTGTAGCTTTCCCAAAACATGAATACGATCAAATACATGGATCTAGAAAACTATTACATATTTTTCCTAAATATAGTTCTTGTATCTAATTAATATAATACGTAAACAACTCATAGAATGTCTAAATACATGAACACAATACAAAACACCTTTAAAGAAACAAAGTAAAATTGGTTTGTCATCTCAACAATGTCTTCCATTAACCATTTTGCTTTTGAATCCCAGACAGTAGGGTTCTTCTTGACAACGTGTCATCTTGACTTCGTGAACACTAAAGTGGGTTTTCATTTTTCAATGCTCCATACAAACTTCTCCTTCATTAACAAGTTTTTTCAAGATATGAAACTGAATGTGGATATTCTTTGTTTTGAACTGCAATTTCACATTTATAAGATATTTATGTGAAGGCAAATAAGTCAGTTTCCATCTTATGATAATGGGAACATTCAACATCGTGGTGGTTTACCATGAGAATTTATAGTTTTACTTTCACCACTATCCACCATCCCTTTCGCTTTGAGAAGTATTAGTACTCCGTTTCTCATATTCTTTTGTAGTGCTCTGGCTTTTAGATTGTCTGTTAGCATTATACTGCCCTCCTCTTCTTTTATGTCCACTGGTTAATGGTCTTTTGCAAATGTAATTAGAGTACATAAACAGATAAACATATCCCATAGCACTCGAACACATGAAAACATAGTTTGTGTATTGATAACTTGAGCATTCTTTTTTTGATGGAAAAAATATTTCATTCATAAAGGCAAAAAAGCCTTAAGAAAGGGTACAATAGTGCCTATTAATGAAAATTACATTTTCAATGAGAAAAGGAACACTGTGCCACCAAAGGATCATATCTTCAAGAGTCCATGCATGCCGCGCTAAAAAGTGAGATGCCTCATTGCTCAGCCTATTGCAGTGTTGGAGCCTACATTGAGGGAATCTCTGTATTAAATCCTTGGTTTCAGCAGCCATAGATCGGATTGGTGCAGAGGTTGATCCTAATATGTTTACTTCATTGACGAGGAACAAGCAATCACTTTTCACCAATAAGTTTGATATGCCAAGGTTAAGACATAGTTGTAGACCTCGTGGAAGTGCAGCCGCTTCAATATGTTTCGGTTCCAAAATTGAATTTTCAGGTCCACTTGTTGCTAAAACTATTCCTCCCTCGTGATCTCGTAAAATAATTCCAAGTCCATCCTTATTTAGATCGAAGAACAAGGCGCCATTAACATTGAGTTTGAATGCGTTATTAGGTGGTGCAGACCATCTATATTTGCGGGGAAGTACACTAGGGAGATTGTTGAGAGGAGGGCCCGACTCAGTAGCAGATTTTTTGGCTAGAGCAGTAGCAATTACCTGTGGTGGTAGAAGATTAATCTGATCATGAATCATCTTGTTTCGTCGGAACCAAAAACTNAGTACACTAGGGAGATTGTTGAGAGGAGGGCCCGACTCAGTAGCAGATTTTTTGGCTAGAGCAGTAGCAATTACCTGTGGTGGTAGAAGATTAATCTGATCATGAATCATCTTGTTTCGTCGGAACCAAAAACTCCAAGTAATAAGTAGAAATTCCGAGAGAGCATCTTTTGAACCTTTAGCCATAATCTCAGTAGCTACTTGTATGAATCCTCCATGGTAGGCCTTATTCTGTAATATTGGGAAATGACTAATTAGGAATCGATGAATAGAGGGGGCAGTGGAGCAGAACATGACATAGGTCTTCCCCTTGGTGATCACAAAAACAACATTGAGGGTTGATATTAATTTTCCTTCTAATTAGATTCTGTTTAGAAGGCAAACTCTCATGACAAGCCCTTCAAGCAAAAATCTTTACATTTTGAGGAATTTTAAGTCACCATAAAGTATCCCAGAATTTCCTTTTTTCAGGCCAATTCGAGGAGTTGCCACGATTAGGAGTAAGATACGTTTTGAAGAAGCCATATGCACTGCTAACAGAATAGACTCTAGTTTTTTCATGTTCCCACGACCAGACATCCTCTTCTCCCGAGTGGCTAGGATGTAATTTCAAAATAGCCTCAACAATTTTTGGATTGAAAAGAGTTCTAAGCTTGGCCAAAATCCACCACTTTGATTGAGGATCAATCAGTGACAACACATGACAATCAAGCTGTTGGCTATAATTTTGTTGTAAATTTATCCCTAGCTCCCTGCTCAGTTCTGTCACTCTAAGGATCCCTTTATCATTCAGGATATGTATAGTGTTGCCATTTCCTATCACCCATCTTCCTCCGTGTATCAATAGATTTTTTGCCTCCCAAATTCCGCGCCAAGCATAGGAAGGATTACCCCATATAGACGCTTTCAGTACATTGCCATCAGGAAAATAACGGGCCGAGAATATTTTATGAAGCAAGATGTCCTTGTGTTGCAAGAGTCTCCATGCTTGTTTACCAAGCATAGCCATGTTGAAGATCTCAAGCTCCTTAAAGCCCATTTCTCCCATAGATTTCGATTTACACATCACATTCCACGATTGCCAATGAATTTTCCTCTCCTCCTTTCTTTGACCCCACTAGAATCGAGCCATTGTCCTCTCAATTTCAGTGCATAATGCGGAAGGGAGTTTGAAACAGCTCATAGCATATGAGGGGATTGCTAAGACCACTGATTTAAGGAGAACCTCTCTTCCTCCTTGTGAGAACATATTATTCTTCCATCCTTGCAATTTCATCTGTACTTTATGTTTTATTTCGGAGAAGGCTCGAGCTTTTGATCTACCCACCATAGGTGGTAGTCCCATATACTTTTCATATTGCTGTAGTTGGGGAGCATTCCATAGGGCCATAATCGCTTGTTGCTTGTCTGGTTTCACATTTGCACTAAATACCATTGAATTTTTATCTCTGTTCAATTGTTGACCTGAGGCATCCTCATAAATCCGTAGGATAGCTTGTAACCGAGAGGTGGTTCCCTCATTAGCTTTACAAAAAATCAAACTATCAGCCACAAAGAGAAGATGATTTAGCCTTGGAGCTCTTCTGCATACTTGGATACCAGTCACCATATTAGTTCTTCCTGCCTTATTCATTAGACTAACCAATCCTTCTGTGCATAAAAGGAATAAGTAAGGGAAAATATGATCTCCTTGTCTTAGACTCCTAGATGGTGTTATGTGACCAATGGGGTATCCATTTATAAGGATCGAGAAAGAAGGGGTAGTGACACATTTCATTGCCAGTTGGATAATCTTTTCATGGAAGCCCAATTTGTGCAAGACTGCTTGAAGAAAAGACCATTCAACTCTATCATAAGCTTTGCTCATGTCAAGCGTAAGAGACATGAAACCTTTTTTGCCTTTCTTCTTCCTTTGCAAGAGATGGAGCATTTCGTAGGCCACGAGTACGTTGTCAGTAATGAGTCTTTCCTTAAAAAAAGCTGATTGAGTTTCCGAAATCACCACAGGTAGCACTGTTTTAATTCTATTAGCTAGAACTTTTGAGACCAATTTGTACAGACCATTACACAGGCTTATAGGTCTGAAATCCTTGACTCTCTAAGGATTTTTTGTTTTAGGGATAAGTGTAACAAAAGTGTGATTCACATCTTGGGGGAATTCACAGGTGTTTAAAGCAAGTAAAATAGCATTTGTAGCAGAAGAACCAATATGGGGCTAAAACTTTTGGAAGAAAATGGGAGGCATACCATCAGGTCTTGGAGCTTTAGTAGGATGCATCTCCTTCAAGGCTTGGGAGACTTCGGTTGCAGTAAAAGGTTGTATCAGTTCATTGTTCATATCAGGAGTTAACTTGTATTCCATACTACTAAGAACAACAGCTTGATTACTTGAACCAGTAGAGGAAAGCATATCAGAGAAATAGCTAGTTATTAAGCTGTTATATTCCTCTCCCTCCTGCCAGCGACCTTGATCATCTAAGAGTCTAGTAATCGAATTAGTTCTTTTCCTTTTGGTAGCCTTAGCATGAAAATAGCGAGTATTTTGGTCCCTTCCCTCAAGCCAGGCAGCCTTTGACCTCTGCTTCCACATAAGTTCTTCCCTATCCATCCAGGTTTGCGCCTCTTTAGTTGTTTTTTGAAGATCGTTAGGGTTTATATTTGTAGGATCTCGATGCTATATTTGAGCCAGCTTTGATTTGGCTTTGTTAAGCTCCACTTGCACCTTGCCAAATTTAGTTTTATTCCAATATTGAAGTTGATTGCTGCAGCAACTTATAGTCCTCATCATATGATCCAGATTCTGAGGATTATTATTAGACCATTGATCCACCACAATATCAGAACATGCTTTTTCACCTAGCCACATTGATTCAAAACGGAATGGTTTAGGTCCTCTTGTTGTTTGATTAGCATAATCAAGCTGGATCCACAGGGGAAGATGATCTGAATATACGGTTGAACCATGAGTAACCAAAGCTTGTGTAAAGAGTCCACACCAAGAGTCCTTAGCAATAAAGCGATCAAGTCTTTTAAAAATTTGAGTAGAGTTATGTCGTCCATTATACCATGTGTATTGGGGGCCTTTAAACCCAAGATCTCTAAGCTCACAATCAAGGAACATCTGCTGGACTTTTCTAATTGTTGTCTAGGTCTATCTCGACCTCCCCATTTTTCATTATCAGATAGGATTTTATTAAAATCACCAAAGACAAGCCATGCTTCTAAAAATCCTCTCGAGGGCTCCCTGAGTAGAGGCCATCTCCCTGTACTTGTACAGGTTTTCATCTCGTATATTCGAGCTTCGTCTCGTGCATTCGAGAAATATCCCTATGGAATCAGACATTACGAAGATGTGTGAACAATTATCCCCCATAGAACAGGAAGAAGAAGCATTGGTGGTGGAAGAAAATGAGGTGCTGACCCCCCATCGGAGTGATAAATGCTTACTGATCAAACTTTTAACCAGTAAGCATTTCAACAAAGAGGCGTTCAAGAATACCATGATGCGTTTGTGGCGGCCAAATAAATTAGAGTATTCAAGACATTTCTCCCAATCTATTCCTCGCAGAATTTGAAGATAAACGGGATAAGGAACGAATCAAACGCGAGGGTCCATGGGTTTTTAACAAACATTTGGTTTTAACCAAAGATGTTAATGGTCTTGAGCAAAGTCATCACATTTCGTTCTCTGAGGCGAACTTCTGGGTAAGAATTTATGATCTCCCTATTATGGTGCGTAATTGGAAGATGGGAGATTCTATTGGGAGGCAACTTGTTAAAGTCATTGAAATTGATATTGATAAAAATGAAATTGCAAGGGGTGATTTTCTTCGCGTTCGGGTATGCTTGGATATGTCCAAACCCCAGTAATGCGGTAAGAAGATTTATGTGGGAACTTTCAAACCTTTTTGGGTTCGCTTTGCTTATGAGCGACTCTGCTACCTCTGTGGCACGCTGGGACATAGTCAAAAGGAATGCTCTCAATGGAGATCTTCTATGGAGGCATACACAATTTCTGATTTCTCTTACGGCCTTGGTTACGGGCTGGTAATCTTGGAGATTGTGGAAGACCTATACGTGAGCGACAATTGAATTCCCTGGTCCCAAATTCTCCAACGAACCATGCAGAACCAGCTAACTCCAATGATGTGGAAAATGGTAAGCAGGTGCTAGGGATGGAAACAGACTGCAACACAGTCGGAATTCAGGAGCTATTACACGAGCATAATTATGTGGAAGATGCTATGGAGCTGATGAAGGCAACAATCCCGGAACAATTTAAGGAAAATATCCCTAAGGGAGATGCTATGGCGTTAAGGCAACAAATCAGCGGGAACAAATTATTGAGAATAATATGATTATTGCAAATCACACGGAAGAGAATATTAATGATAATGTTGCTGTTGATACTCTGTCTAAGGGTACTTTTGTCTCTCAACAAACAGGTCTTGCTTTACCCAAATTCGATGAGAATCAAATAAAAAAGAAGGGAGCTAACTTCACAAGACGGTGGAAAAAAGTCAATAAGAATCAGACTCCCAACTTTATTGGGTCTACTCTACTAGATAGTTTGAAACGGCCTTTGGATATCTCCACTGCAAATGGTGAAGCTGTCCGAATTTCTAAACGATTGAAAGATAAAGATAAACCTCAGGAAATGAATTATGATTCCAATCCTCAAAGTTCGGTGGTGGCTGAAATTCAGCTCCACTGGTCCCCATTCGTACTCTCTCTGATCTCATCAGAAAGGAAGATCCCGATGTTTTGTTCTTGCAAGAGACAAAACTTAATGCTACGAAAATGGAACTTTATCGAGTTAAGCTAAAATTATATGGATGTTTTCATGTTGATGCTGTTGGACGCAGTGGTGGAATTGCACTCCTGTAGAAATCTAATGTTCATTTATCTATTCTTAGCTACTTTAAAAGCCACATTGATGCTAAAATTGAATCGCCCCTGCATCGTTAGTTTTTAACGGGTATCTATGGCCACCCTAAGGTAAATAAACGTATGGAAACTTGGAATTTGTTGATAACTTGAGCATTCAAATAGTGGATTACAAGTGCATATTCTAGTTAGGAAACAATATCTAATGATTCAGAGTTAGATATATAACATGTTTACAATGGTTGAAATTTTCAATTAGATGGTGCAAAAAGAAATTTCAAAGAAAATGACAAGACATAATCACACGCAGTCCAATGGGATTACCTACTATCTAAGTCTTATTAGTAGCAGGGACAAATGTAGTTTTGGAAGTGCTAACATCATGAGGATTAGAATTATCATAGCCTAAACCACTCCTGTTACTAGTGTTACTAGAAGGCTTGTTCATCCTTAAAAGATTATCAAGCTTCTCAAAATTACTAGAGAAAGCAAGAAGTTGAGACTTGAAATGTTCAAGTTTGCTCAGAAGGTTCTTAACATGGATTTCTAATTTATCATTCTCAATTGTCAGCTCACTAACTCTCCTAGAGGACTTCTCAATTTCACCTGCAAGATTCTTAATCTTAGANTAACCTTAGCCTCTAAAGACTTTTTTCAACCGTTAATTCATTCAAACATCTATTCGACTCCTTAAATTTGGCTATAAGGCTCTTTTTTTCCAATTCAAGTACATTAACCTATTTAAGCACGACTTTATTCTCCTTCTTAATTTTAAGACTCTCCTCAAATAATTGTTGATAAAACTCACGAATATCTTCCTCATCTTCAGAATCTTCCTCAGAGTGCTCACTACTATATACCTCCTCAACCTTCTCAATGTCCTTATCAGATTCACTTTTAATCCTAGCAGTGAAGGCCATAAACTTCCCACTCTCCTCATGAGTGGACCTCTCACTTGGATTATCCGAGCTAGACTCATCATCAGTGAAAGTTGCATTCATAGCTTTACCTTGATTTCTCTTATCATAAGGCAGTCACTTCTATAGTGGTCAAAACCTTTTTATGACATCTCACACTATTAGATTTCTTTCTAGACTCACTTGGGTCTTCTCTATGTCTCTCTTTAGTCTTCTTATTATTTCTAAACATTTTTTGAAAATTCTTAACAAAGTATGTTATTTCCTTGTTATTAAGTGATTTCGAATCAGAAAAATCATGATAATCATCCCTAACATTGTTTAAGGCCAAATACTTATCTCTCTCAGGTTTAACTAATGTTAGTTAATGTGGAAAGATCCAACCAATTCTTCAACCTTAATATCATCTATGTCCTTACTTTCCTTCTGTGATTTTAGGCCTAAACCCCTCAGATAAGAATCTAAGGATTTTTCAGGCAATCTTAGGCTCAGGAATTCTCTCACCTAGGCTGAAGCTAAAATTAACTATGTCATTCAAGCTCGCATAGAAGTCATCGAATGTCTTATTATCCTTCATCATAATCTCTTCAAACCTAGTGGTCAACGTTTGTAACTTAAAGTTCTTAACAGTTTGAGTTCCCTCATATGTGGTCTGTAAAATATCATAAACCTCTTTCGCAACCTTACACAGACACATGTCTAAATTCTTCTGGTGACACAGCCACAAATGAAGCATGTAAAGCCTTACTATTCCAATTACACTCATTTAAATTAGCTTTCGACCAATTTGCTATAGGAGTAGGGGAGACTACATCATTAACAGTGCTATAAGGGACAGTCCAACCATTTACTACGCTCATCCATCAATTTTAGGAAGGCTCTCATTCTAACTTTTCAATAGACATAGTTGCTGTCATCAAAATATGGCAGTACAGACAATGAACTACTCATCTAGAAAACTAGGGTCAGGAATCAAATTTGTACTTTGATACCACTTGAAAGTTACTTGTTCGAACCTAAAATCACCTAGAGGGGGTGAATAACGCGGAATTAAAATTACCAATTAAAAGCAACAAGTCACGTTTTAATTGTTCTAGATGTTAAGTCAGTCAAGTCAATTTTATCGTATGTTGAATTACCACAATAATAAATAAAGCAGTAAAAACACAATTTGTTGATAGTGAAAATCCTTTACAAAATTAAAAACTCCGGGACCAAGCCAGTAACTTCCACTATAGATAATAAGAACTTACAGTATGATCCAGCCTAGAAAACCCACTAGACTCGCTGATCTAATTCCTACAATCTCCAAGACCCGCTAGAACGTGCATCACTCATACTTGTTCCCAATCTTTTGAAATTGTCTATTTCTCGTGGATCACCAAGAACACCTCGTTCTTGTACTCTTTCTGTACTTCTGTCCAACTTTCCTCGATCTTCAGCAACCTCTGAAAGCTTTTGAGACAGTATATTCCTTATTATATCTAAGAAGTGAATGTTTTGGATTATATGATTTTCCCATCTTCTTGATTGATATCAAGATGTAAAATTGTTGATTGATCTCCAAATAATGTTATGAAGGTAGAAAATAATGATCAACCACCCACAAAAACATAATGAACATTGGGCATTTATATTAGGAGGTATTTGTGTAGTATAAAGCTCTTGAAATTCATGAACTAGGGTTTCTCGAAAAAACACCGTCACTCGAGCGATATGTGTGTCACTCGAGCGAGAATCGGACAACAATGATTCTGCTTTTTCCGCTCGAGCATCAACTAGGCGACAGGCTAGCATAAATCCGGCTACTCTTTCTTCATATTCCATATTCGAACCCAAAAAACTTTTACAACTCTTTTATAATAATCCTTTTGTCAAAAGAATTGCCAATACAACTAAAATCCTACAAGGTGCAAATAATGCTTTTAAAGAC
The DNA here is from genome assembly GCA_903798345.1 of Fraxinus anomala. NCBI lineage: Eukaryota > Viridiplantae > Streptophyta > Magnoliopsida > Lamiales > Oleaceae > Fraxinus > Fraxinus anomala. Next base: position 4,939 of record CAIGRN010165306.1, on the reverse strand, counting down.
GGTGTTTACGTGATTCAATCCGATTAAGATTATTTCTTCTTGATCATTCTTCTTGCTGCAATTCTTCTTGTTGCATTGGTGGTTGATCAAGTTAGTGGTTTGCTTTTCATTTTTCTAAAAACTTTCTGAACAAGATCAACATTGTCTTGTTTCTATTCAATTTGGATATGAAAGTCGAACACAAATGTGACAAGCATGAGTGTCCGCAGACCAATAATAGTTTCCAATTATTCAAATGTGAATTTGTGGATATGCTGCTTCTCTTTGAATTTTTATTTCAAAAACCTTAAAGTGCTTCAGCAAAGAAGTGACACTTGGTTTATTAACGAAAAGATTTTCAAAATTCCCCTTTGGTCATTATATAAGCTGTGGATCGTCCAAAGGACATGACTCATTGAGCCTGGTGTAAAACTTAGCCTTTCTCATGAATAGAAGAGTCTTCAAAATTCTCTCTGAATAACTTCTCTTTTATATGTCAGTAAATAAGGTTCTCAATTATAATCATAAATCTCAAGTTCATCGACTCTATTAGCTTGTGTTTTGGCATATGGTTTCATTATTTTTCTTTGAAACATATTGTTTCATGCTTTGTGAAATACTTTTTCTTGATAAATAAAATGTTCTGTGTGTTTTTATTTTTTTATGTTTACCTACCTGGATTTTTTTCTTTTCTTCAGGATCTATAGTGAAATATGATACAGCTGTGATGACGAATAGAAATAATGATGATGTTGATTTAGGACTCTCTCTGGGTTCTACCAATCACCGCGTTCGAACAACGTTGAACAATAGTTCGGGTGCAGGTGTAAATGCAAACTCAGAAGTGGACATAGCATTTGCTGCATCTGATCCCTTGTCTGAATTAGTTTGGTCCCCACACAAAGGTTTGAGTCTGAAATGTGCAGATCCCAGCCTAGCAGATAAAAATCCCTTTGTTACGTGGAATTTGGGACCAAGCAATAAGGTTTTTCCACCATCTCAAAGTGTTAGATCGAGGGGAACTGAAGATGAAAAAGCTATAGATAAGGGAAACTCAACTATATTACCGGCAACAATAGATATGGATAAAGTTGGCGATGGAACAACTGTGGCAATATCTCCTAGAAACTTTCCTGGCCCTTTGTGCAATGCAAGCCATGGACACCATGAGGATAGTAAGTTCATTTCTTGGATTCTTGTTTGCATATTATGTGTTCATCATTTACTTGGCCTTCCCTTGTTCTGCCATTAAGCCTTTTTTCCTCTTTTTCTCCGTATTTTTTAATTGCCATTCTAAGAAATGCTTATGAACTCATATGGTACCAGAAAGTGGTGATGAAGTCAGAGAAGGGGCCGGTAATCATGATGATGAGCATCTTGGGGACAATGGAGAGAATTTGAGAAGTCCAGAGAATGTCCAAAATCCTGAGATTTTTGAAAGCAGCAAGAACATTGCAGGTACCTGGCTTTAATGCTCAGCACTATTTATCAAGGCTATTAGTTCAAGAATTAGATGTGAATAATTGTTTCCTGAAACTATTAAATAGTCCCAAACCGAAATTACTTTCTGGTATTCTATTACCGAGGGACGCAAGTTTATTTAAGCTGTAGCTTACTTTCAGTAATTGTCTTTCAGTGAGCTCAGATTTTCTCAGTTAGCCAACAATTACAACTATTGTTAAGGCAGTCCTACTTCCTTCACCTAAACTCTTGATTTTAGCAGCTCTTTCCAAAAGACTCGCAATTAAATCCACCAAAACTTCACCAAAGTAATTTTTGATTGGATGGGGATGAATGAAAAAACTACTAAACCGTTCAATGTTTTGTCATCAAGGAAATGACTTGTTGAATTTCTCTCCAGGACATGGTATTTTAACAAATGAAACCAGTGACTATATAGCTAACATGGAAATAGCATCCAGCAAACTGAATGCTAAAGTTGAGGATGTTGCTGGTAGCAGTCAGATTTTCGGATTCAGTGTTGCTATGGCCTCTGAATCTCATGCTGCGAAGAGTTCTGACGGTCTTCTTAGTCCACTATCAAATTTACAACATCCAAAGGAACAAGATAATGAAGTAACATCGGCTCCTGGAGAGGAGAATAAAATGAAGATGCACCATTCTACCAGTATGCACCCTTTGGTGAAGTTGGATTCTAGTGATGAAAATGACTTGTACCATCTAGCTGCTAAACAGGCTCGCAGTTCAAGTGACGAGAGACTTCCAAGGGACAAATATCTTCCACTAGAAAGTGCTCCAAAAAATAGTATGATCTTTTTGAATCAGAGCAAAAGCAAAGAACAGGCATTATCTGATGGAAATGATAATGGAAAATTGTCAAATTTTGAGGAAGACAGTCAGGAGAGTGTAGAAAGTTGTAATAGTGCTGGGTTCTTTCCAAGAGGTAAAAGGCGATGTAGCTATGAAAAGGATTTTTCTGGTGGAAGAAAAAAAATGAAAAACCAATTTCAAGCAAGTTCTGGTTCAACCTCCATGATCAGGCATGGTAACTCTTTCATGAATTGGATTTCAAGCATGGTAAAATGTAAACCAAATTCCAGTCAAGGACAGGATCCATCTCTGGTTCATCTTGCTCATCCAAATGATATGCACGACAAAAGTCACCCAGGAATTTTGATTTCCAAGAAAGAAAATGATTCTCCTAGCCAACCGATGGGGTTCCAAACTATATTTCAGTCCTTATATTGTCCACGTGTAACGATACCTGATACAAGTGTCTCAAAAGAAAGTCATTGCTTAGAAGAATCTAAACAGCTTGTGGTGGCTGACGATATATTCCTTGAGAATCCTCCAATAACATGCCACAGAGACACTGATTACTCTTGCAAGAAATTTCTTGCATCAAATGCAGAAGTTAATCCTTGTCAATCAAGAAACTTGGTGGGCCAGTATAGACAACCCTTGGATTTTACTGCAGTTAACGTTTATGGTCAGGATGCTTGCAAGAGAAATTCAACAGGAAATAAACCTTCAAGAAGCCCTGCGTGTAGTAGAGAAAATGCTGGAATGAGCTCTTCTGATTCGCTACATAAACTGCTAAATAAAACTGCAAATAGTACAAGTCCAAGTTTTCCCTTGGAAGGCAAGGGTATTGGTAATATGTCTAACGAAAGCGGTTCAATTCCTAGTTTGTGGATTACCCGGTTTTCTACCAAAACTACTAGGTTAGAGAACTGCAATCAGGCTACTGACAGAGACTTCGAGCGTTCCACTGTTTGCACCAGGGTCAGTCCTCTTACTAAGGTAAATGCTGATTTTCCCAATGCCCAGAAAAGCCCCGAGGCCAGGGTTAACTCCCCTGTAGACCAGGTTGACTTTGGGGCGAAAGAGATGCAAAGCTTTGCTACCAATTCTGAGGCGTCCTTGGAAGTCAAGTCTATCAGTAAATTTGATCCCATTCTACCTTCCGAGTGTAAAAGCTCGGAGGTGATGGCCTCTGCGTTTGCCCAGAGATTGGATGCACTCAGGCACATTACACCCTCGAATTTTAAATGTTCTTCAACTTTCCCATCAGCAACTTGTTTCATTTGTGGTGGACGTGGCCATGATATGCTTGACTGCCCAGATGTAACGGAAACTGAGCTTGATGACCTCGTAAGAAGCGCCAGTTCATTTAACAGGGTGGAAAAATCTCCTCCTTTGTGCCTTAGATGTTTTCAACCGGATCATTGGGCTGTTACATGTCCAATGAGATCCACAAGTAGGCACCATCAGTCAGAAATGAATGCTTCTTTTGCCAATCATGATACTGTGGGTTGCAAACAACGCTGTGCCGGTAAAGAAAAATGTTCTAGTTCTCTGGGTGCTAAGGAAGCTCATCCACTAGTTTTTATTGATCAGAGGGCTTGCAGGGACGGGAATCCTAATATGCGTTCCTTTTCTAGTAACCTGTTATGGAGTGTAAGGGAGTCTACAGGCGAAAGAACAAGTTCAAATGAAGGTCAAAATAATAACACTTCAAATTCTGAGGAGAACGATTTGAAGGGAATTCACAATTTACCTTTGTGCACCTCTGTCAGCATGAAGAATGCGGATGCACTGATAGAGATGTTTGATGTTGTAAAGAAGCTTCGCATCTCTCGTGTAGACGTCCTCAGGTAGGCAAATATTCTGTCCAAACTGTCAATAAATTTTGTGAAATTTTATTTATACTACTTTTTGAGGGGACTAGACCTTGTATGTAGAACTTATTCAACACACGCTGTCGTGCTAGTTAAAGATGAGGATGAAATAATGTTCAAACAATATTTTCTGCCTACAATTGATAACATTGAATTTTATATAAATCTGTTCCGTTAAGGATTTTCATCAATCATCTGACGAACTCTATTACAATATTATTATGTGCCTTTGTTTTTACATCTTGTTAGGCTGAGTACGAGGTTAACATTATCTTAATACTCGCGTTTCCTTCTTATTATATTTTAATCCTTCATCATCATCTTTTCATACATTGATAATTCAGCCACTGATTTTACGTGATCTCAGATTGATGAACTCCAATGTCTCTTTGTCACGTTTAAATGGTTTTTTCTTGCGTTTGCGACTCGGGAAGTGGGGAGCAAGCCTCGGGGGCACTGGCTACTATGTTGCTTGCATAACAGGTACATAAAATGACAGTTTCCAAATATAGGTTTGAATAATGATGTGCAGAACCTTTGTGTTTGCTGTAAAATGGAGAATATTTCTATGATATTATTTGCCAATTGCTTTTTCCAATTTCCTTTTTTTTTTCTGAAGAATCAACAGGAACACAAAGAGAAAAAGTAGATAAAAGTTCAAAGAATTCTGTCTTTGTAGACATTTCGGGGATTCAATCCTTTGTTGGAAGTCAGTATGTCTCAAACCATGAATTTTTGGAGGTACAGTTTTATCTTATATTTTGATACTTACGAATCGGAAAAGAAAAAATCTTTTTTTTTTTTTTATTGAATGTGTT
>CAIGRN010165299.1:0-17644 GCA_903798345.1 Fraxinus anomala | reverse complement strand
AACCTTCAGACAGCCCCACCATTCAAGCTCGAGGTATTTTCAAAGGGCACACATATACCATTGAAGATGTTCAGTTTTGCCCTTCAAGGTAGATGGCACAGTTGTAGTCAGATGCACATAATTATTTGAGATTGAAATTTATACCATTTCCCCAAATATCATTCCTAAGAAATATGAAAATCAGGTGCCATGACTTTGAATTTTTATCAGCCAATAAGTCACAAGTTTATAGTTCCTTGTTAAAATGTCAATGAATAAATGATTTGGAAGCTTGTTTTCTTTGCTAAACTCTTTCCGTTCATAGAGTGAAAATGAAGCTATGTTCCATACCTATACTCGTTTCAACTTGTGATAGTGTACAGGAGTTTTGTAGAATTGGCAACAATTCTTGCTTATCCTGTGGGATGCTAGAAGTTAAGTTTACCTTGCTATATATTTTCAGCATTTTAAGAGCATCTTTTTACATTTGTGAATAGCTTATGATCGGTGACAGAAAATTTTTACCCTTTTTATGAAGACCCATTTTTTTGTCATATTTTTTTCCATTATCACCCCCAACTGGGCACATTAACCATGAATGTGTAATGCTTATAATATATTTTCTCTGTAACTACGTAGTGCATACGATGTTATGCAGATTATTCTGTTTCTTTGTCTTTTCATTTTGTTGTGCGTGTATTATTTTTTTCATTATCAAGGTTTAAGCCCATATCTGCGCTGTTGCATTTCAGTGAGATTGCCCGTGTTCATTATGTAAATTTCATCTGATTGGACTTTGTGGTTTTTGTTATTTCCTCACAGGTTGAAAAGGCTCACAGTGCTATCTACAGTGTTGATTGGAATGAGAACAACATAAATCTGATTGTAATGGGGTAGATTTTGAACTTTCATGGAGTTAACAATTAGATATCTAGATATTTTATCACATTGATCAAAATGCTGTAGCACAACTGTGCTTAATATGCTGTTGTATTCAGTCACTTGTAATTTTCTGTTGCTTTGATTGTACGTTAGACTTACTGCCTTATTTGCAATCTGGGATTGGACAAATTCTCTATCTTTCAAATCTGTAGATAATAATGTCTACGTGTTTGATTGTCGAATGCGCTTATTTAAAGGCCGTAGTGATGCTATCCTGTGTGTCCAGGTGTCAAACATGCAATAAAAATGAGTTTTTAAGATGGAGAATGTCGTTTATTTGTGTGTTGACTAGCAATTTAACAGTGGTATATATCTGTTTTAGTGGTCTCCAGACAGGTCATCCGTCTTCCTCAGAGGATGGTATCTTGAATATCTGGGATTATGGAAAGGTGCGGTATCACTGGCTATTCCAAATCACTTACTTTATTCTTTCTCGCCTCTGTACAAAAATTATACCCTTGACGAAATTTATGAAAGCACGAAGTTCTAAATTTCCTTGAATATTATGGGAGAAGCTTATGACTCACTTGGAGTGGAGAGTTACCATTGTTCAATAGATCTACTTAGTTTGTAGTGCCTGAAATAATATTCATGACATAGATAGGCTAAATGAAGGACCATGCTGGAAAAGGAAGTTCAAATTCTCCGCCTGTCTTATTCTTTAAACATACCAGGCCCAGATCCTAAATTCATCATTATTTTTTCTCCTTTGTGCATTCTCATCTGGGACAAATAAATCTGTAGACCGATCAATTTTTGTAGTGTTTATATCTGTGGTTGTCTTATGATTGTCAACTGTGTCCAAGTTATGGGTGACCTTCAGGTTATTTACTGTTCAACAGTCCTAATCTTTTCTTCTCAACACAAGTTATGATTTTTATGATTAACTTACAGGGATAAGGTTGTCGACTTCCAATGGAATTAATCAACCCTGTGGACAGTTTTCAGCTTGTCCGATGATGGTGAACAAGCTGGCGGAGGAGGTACTCTATAGGTAACGACTATTTTTCTTGTGCTTGAGTGTGCCTTAACTAGTCTTTACCCTACTATGCTGCCCATTTTATATTCACAAAATAGTGATATAGAGGATATATATATCCCCTTGGTATATGAGGTTGTGTAAAAGCCAATGTTCAGCATGCAAATAGACCTGAACTTCAATTTACTATTGTTGTCCAAATCATGACCGGACCATTTTCATGGCTGTTGAAGGAAATGGTATGCAAAGTTCGACGCTTAATGAAAACAATTTCTTATCGCTGATCTGGCGCTGAGGCTAATTTAGGAATCACTGGAGGAAAAAATTGCCTTGGTAGCAAAATATTCCACTAGATCAACATGACAGTCATGTTGGCATTTCTAGAGACGATGATGCCGTGGGAAACTTGGAGAGATTGTTTGTAGTTTTTGGTTTGGATGCATAGGAAAATTATTTAATTCTTGAAAGTTTTCTGATTATGGTGAAACCTTTGGGGTTGGTGATACTAATTTTTGATGTGGACCTCAAAAATAAGAACATGGCTTCCATTGTTTTTCAAATAATGAAGAATAATTGGATATAGCAAAGCATTTTAACGTATGCCCAAAGGTCTTGACACGGTAAATTCTCCAATTAGAAACCCACAGTTGGAGTTGGTTCTTTTCCCACATGTTTTACCGGAAAAATGTAGTAGTTTAGTTACCATTCTACATTGACTATAGGCTTTTCTGAAGAGCACTACAAAACTTTAAGCTTCTGCCATTCAAGGTGGGAACACGATACCTACACCAATTTTATCAAAACGATTATTGTGAGGTGATAATGATGGTGGAACTATGTGCAACTTGGATTTTTAATACTCTTTTGTCCAGGACTTCCGAGATACCTAGTAATTTTTAATACAAGAGTGTTGCTCGTAAAGTGGTATTTTAGCTGATTATAGGAAGGTTGCCCTGGGTTTTTCCTAGACCAGAAGAGCTCAAATTGCATGTTGCTAAGAGATTTGAAGAGATGGGAAAGGAAGTTCCAGTTGGGGCTGTAAATTCAGTTTTAGCCAATTATATTTTGCCCGAGACAAGCCTGGGACAGTCAAGTACTATGATGAGCTTTTAAATAGAGCCTAGCCACAGGTTCTTAGATGAGATGAAAAGCAATATAAATGCAAACCAAGACATGTTTGGGAGTTTCTCTAAGAATTGGAAGGTTAGTTTAGTAATCATATCTATCCGCGCATTAATTCATAACCCCTTTTTTCACAATGTTCGTTCAAGCATCTCATTTTGCGATTTGCCTCTGATCATTATGCCCTAGAAATTGCCAACCGTGTGAAAGTTTCAATTTATATAGGGCGTTGAAGGATAAACTCAAATAATTACAAAGTGCACGACTTCAGTCAAATTCATCAAAGTCATGTGGGGGATGGTTAAGGATTTGGTGATTGATGCAAATGAGAGAGAATTGCTTTCATACAAAGAGTGTCTTGCTTCGTTTGAAGATAGGCATGGGACCAAAATTTTTCTAATGTGATTGTCGTTTTGGAAGATGAATCATGGTAGAAGCAAACTTAAGAAGAATTTTTCCTTGAATTCGTTGACGAATTCTTGTATAGAAGGAAAACTAATGTAAGTATCCTTCCTCTCATTTCTTAGGCGGCAAGTTCAAAAAATTGGCACACACGCATACTTATGGGTAGGAATTAGGATGCTAGACAATACTTGAATATAATCACATCATTAGTGCACTCTTTGGTAAAATAGGCCACACGTCTGGCTATTGATGACCTTGTTATGCCGAATGGAGAGATAAGCATTGTCACGCACTCTTCGGTAAAATAGGCCACACGCCTAGCTGTTAGCGACTTTGTTGTACCGAACGGAGAGAGAGGCATTCTCATTGTATGATACTCTCTCCAATTCGAATCCATTTAAGTCCTTGTTGCAGTGAGCATTGCATTAACACGCATTCCTCTCATTGCAAGGGCATCCACACAGTTCTTTCTCGCACATCTACCCGTAGGTAACTCAATACATACCGCCTTCGACACCAACCTTAACCATATGAACTATAAGCATTAGTTCCTCGGATTGACGACCTCTAGCTATAGCGCCATAGCATATGTCGAAGCAAATACAGAATCTTCATCGTTATATTATGCAATGTGCGCTCCACGAAGCGCTTTAAAAAAACACACAGGCCCATTCACATGCCTACGTTTCTTATCCATCTTCCCCACAACTTTCTTCATCAGTTCCACATGCTTTTTGACACAATTCGTGGCCCAAAATCTTTTTCCACAAGAACGCACATCATTGATCTCCCACAACCAACAATGCACATTCGAGCGGTCTCGCTTTGATACCAACTTTTGTGTACCGTAGATTTAGCGTTCGAGGTTCCATTCCTCAAGGCAGCTTTTCCCTCATTCTTAGTTCGACAAACCCAAACAATTGGCACACGGACGCTTATGAGTAGGATGCTAAACAATAGCTATGTATGATCACATCATTAGTACACCTTTTGGTAAAATAGACAACCGACCTAGCTGTTGGCGACATTGTCGTGTCGAATGGGGAGATAAGCATTGTCACGCTCTCCTTGGTAAAATAGGCCACACACCTAATTGTTGACGACCTTGCCATGCCGAATAGGGAGATAAGATTTCTCACTGTGTGACATAAGGCCATGTTTGCTGAGCACATTAATTACTTTAGGGTGCTAAGAGTTGTAAACACACTAGCACACGTTTAATTCTCTATTTTTGCATTTATATTAGTGGTTGGTAGTTGTCATTTACTTGTTGCATAGCTGCTATATCATTTTTTCCTTTAAAAACTCATTATTGCTTTTTCTTTGACAGAACGGAAAGTAGAGAAAACGTTAAGTTGTTTCGCTCTCAATTCTTCTTCTTTGACATTGACTCGAAGCAACCCAACCTTATCTAGGGTTTAGATTTTAATCTAGTTCTTGATTTCTACGTTAGAATGGATAGAAGAAGAAGATCTGGGAAGGGTAAGATCAAGTATGATCCAGACGATGATTGGAAAGAAAGAGAGATGAGAGAGAAAATGGAGAGATCACCTGAAGAGGATGGATCGGCGGTGGTGAAAACGGAATACGACCAGTGGAAATTGACGATCCCGGTTCTCTATGACTGGTTTACTAACCACAGCCTTGCCTGGCCCTCTCTCTCTTGCCGGTCCTTTATTCTCTCTCTAGGAATGAGTTATATATTTTAATACTATTTATACAAGCATTTAACATGTAGATCAGTACATTCATGTTAGATCTAGATTATATTTGTATACCTCTTAAACCACTAGTTGTTAATTTTGTTTTACATTAAATGATCTGGATTGTTCAATTAAGCTGCCAAAAAATGCAGGGATATATGGAAAATTATGACTTAGCATTGCATGCCGCTCTTGTATTTTATTTCTTAGATTGCTGCTTATGGTTGGTTTTGATTACTGAGAAGAATGGAAAGGAAGAAAGGCGAAAATGGAAATATATACTTTTGTAACTTTTAATGTATTATTAGGTCTTCATTTTCTTATTTTTGCTATCTTTGTTTATTTTTATGATTTTATATGTATTTCATCCTGCTCTAGGTTGCTAATAAATATGAACAATGAATAATTTTCTTATCTTGGATAAATGTTGCATTGTATTTTCTTTATATCCGCCAGCCCCACCCCACAAGACGCACGTAAAAAATAAATACTGATTGTACATTTGTTGGCTTTAAACTTTATCGATTATATAAGACTGAGAAACTTTAGGAGGAAAAGGGGAAAATAGGAATCTTAACTTATTTTTCGTTTGGAGATTTAGATGGGTATGAATCAATTTTCCATTTAATTTCTAAGTTAAAAGTAAGAAAATTGAAAAATTCACTTCCTACATGTATGCTGTATCTTTATGTTCTTTTACTTATTTTAATTTCGGTGCATTTTGAGTGGTATGAGAATTGCTGATGCATTTATTAGCTATAAACTTGATCCTGTATTTGTTTGATGTGTAAGAGGGAAAAAGGGGAAAACACAATTAGTTTTATTTTTGTTGTCTTATTTATAGTTTATATATAAATGATTATTTATCTTCATGCCAGATGGGGTCGACAACTGGAAGAATCTACTTACAAATATCCTCAGTACTTCTACCTTGCTGAACAGGCAAGTCAGACTTGTTTGATAGCCTAAAGTATTCCATCCAAGCAAGGTTTTTTTTGGTTAGCTAGTTAAATGTTATTTTCTAGAACAGTTCTAAAGTTGTACTTATCAAGATGGAACCCTGTACATATTTGGACTTGTATCATTTTTAATGAAGATTCTTTCATTGATTTTTTTTCCCCAGAGAAAATAAGAGGGCAGAAAGTCAGAGTGTCCCACATAGTTTTTTGCTGAATGTTATTTTGATAATTGAAAATCACTTTAGTGCACCTTAATTGTTTTGATCAGTATATCATCAATTTCATTTGTTATGCCATATCTCAATCATGTTTAATCCTCCCCCCCCCCCCCCCTCCTCTCTCTCTCTCTCTCACTCCTGCTGCTTTCCGCACTGCAGACTGATGGTAGCATTCCTAATACACTTCTCATAGCAAAGTGTGATATTGTAAAACGTAGGGTTGCAGCAGCAGAGCATATAGCAAAGGTGATGCATTTACATATAGATTAATTGTTTTTCTTTTTACTATAAAACTATTCCTTGTGTATTCTCATCCTCTTAGGATATTCTGGGCTAGCCTAATACGTACTGACTTCTCAACTGGTGTTCTTTTATCAACATTTCAGTTCGATGAAAATGCTCGCTCACCGTTTATCAAAATTTGGAAAACCATTTTACATCCTGGAGAGGTATCTGTCACTATTATTGTTTTATCGCTACGGAGTATAATTAGAAATGAATATTAATATCCTGTTTAATCTTTTTAAATTTTAATTGGCCGTTATTCTATGTTCAATTTTTTGGATGGTTCTTTGTGCTTAGATTTTAGCTGATTGTAGCTCAAATATGTTGAAAACCGGTAATGTTCCTATAAGATAGTCATTGAATAATATGAAAAAAAAAATTGGATCATGGTATGAGAAAAAAATTCCGACGAGTCTTTTTTACACGCATTTTTCTCTTTATTCCCCATTTGGACAAAATTGAAGTGACTATGTGGTGCTTGCACAAGCTCATTGCTGTACAGATAAAAAAATCTCCGGCAAATGACTTTTTATTCTTGTGGTTTTCACTCTGGACTACTTATATTCTTTTGACAGTGTTTCGGTATTTAGATAATTTGAAAATAATCCTGTTGGATTTGTGGAAACCTGATTGTACTGTGTTTTGAATGCACTCCCATCTCCCAAAATATCCTAGAAAATGTAAAAAAATGAAGAATTTAAACTCAAGCACGTGTACAAACTAGGAAGAAATGCAATGATCAATGTGGAACTATGGAACTTGACTTTATACAGTGTTGGGGTATCTAATAGCATGTGTTGATACTTGATTGCAGGTGAATCGAATCAGAGAACTACCAGAGAATAGCAAGATTGTGGCTACTCATACTGACAGTCCTAATGTAACCATTTATTTTTGGATGTCGCAGCTTAAATTGCCATCAGTCTGTCTATGACATTTCGTGGTTTGGTATAATACTATTTAGTGAACTTATTACACGACTCGATGTCTTTGAATTGAATTAGGTTCTCATTTGGAATGTCGAAACTCAGTATAGGCGTGAACCCGTTAAAGGTGCCAAAGCATCTCGTCCAGATCTGGTATGTAGTCCAAGGAACATACACTGCAACTTACAATGTGTAAACTCTCTTTCTGATGGATACTGTTTCAATGTTGAATCCTAATATCATTAAATGCACATTGAAGCATTCTTGTTCTACTAGAGTATTTTGTTTTGGTATTTCAAGCTGTTTTCTTTGTTATTCTTTTGTATTTTCAATTTGATTTTGCATCCTAATCTTGTTGTGAATTTCTTTTCTGTGTTGTTTCCTGCTTAATTATCACTGTTCAAGTACCGTACTTGATATTTTCATACCCATAACCTTGCAGGTACTGATTGGCCATCAAGATAATGCTGATTTTGCACTAGCCATGAGCCGAACAGAACCTTTTGTGCTCTCTGGAGGTCAAATAATTACTACCTATATAAAATGCAAAGATTTCATGATATATGTTGTATGATAACTTAATAATACTTCCAAAAGAGAATTGATTAAACATCTCCTGTATCTGATTAACTCGTATTTTTGTTGATTTTGTGATACTGAGTTGCAATTTAACGATTATTAATAATACAGGGTTTAAAAAAAAAAAAATCATTGATGGATGTTGAGTGCTGAAGAATTTATTAGCGACTCTGCTAACCTCGCCTACAGTCTGCAATGGTGAAACTGAGAGATTTTTCAGAAAAGATGATGCAATAGATGTTCTTGATATTTTTTTATATATGTACTTTTAATATGAACTTGTGACTCCATTTGTTCGGAAAACAGAAAATGTGCCTATTATACCCATTTCCAAAAAAATTGACACTGATTTATTTTAGTTGAGAATTGGCAATTATCTTTGTTTTTCTTTTTCTAAAGACATTTTTTAAGATGAGCAAATGGATGCATTTTATTGTACTGCTTGTGGGCATGTGTCGAAAATATAAAGTGGAACATGAAGATGCTCCTGATGTGACTCTTTATTTATTTCCTCCTTGTAGAAGTGAAATAGCGAGTTCTTTAAAATATTTGTGGTTTTATATTATCATTCCCCATGGATAAATTTTGGAGATTTAATGTAATTTTTTTTTTATTTCTTCTATTTTTCATCTTTCTTATTTTCTCCCTGGAAAAATCATTTTAGCTTTATCAAAATAACTAGTTAATTTAATCAAGTTGATCAACGTGTGCATATTATTCCCATTTGTGGCTTTAAACCATTTTGTAATTTTTCGTTATGTATAGAGTTTTTTGTAATTTACGTGATTTAGTAAAAGGGCACTGTCTGGACCTTCATTACATTGTATGTCTCGTTTGACAATTTTATTATATTTTTCATTCAAACTGCTACAGTTAGTTCGATTACCTACAGTTCTCTCAACTTATTTAAAATTTATGTAGTTAATTTTGTTAGTTTCATGGCAGGGAAGGACAAGTTAGTTGTTTTATGGAGCATCCATGACCACATCTCTTCACTGGCAGTAGATCGGGGAGCTATGAGGTCTACAGACAACCGCACTGTTCGAGCTCGAGGTATTTTCCAAGGGCACAGGGAGACTGTTGAAGATGTTCAGTTTTGCCCTTCAAGGTAGCTCGCACAGTTTGAGATGAAAATTTAAACCATGTGCCAAAGTGTCGCTTTTAACGAATAGGAACATCAGTTTGAGAAGGATATGACATTGAATTTTTATCATCTGGCTAGTCGTTTGAAATTTCAATTGAAATGTCAAATGAATAAATAATGAAGAAGCACGCTTTTGTTGCTGAAGTCTTCCTGTTTTACTTGGAATAGCTTTAGACTAAAATGTGAGGATATGTCCATATATACTTAATACTTGTTTCAACTTGTGATATAGTGCTCAGGAGTTCTGTAGCGTCGGTGATGATTGTTGCCTTATCCTATGGGATGCAAGGACTGGCTCTGCTCCTGTTATTAAGGTTATCTTGCTTCTTTTTCTTTTCATCAATTTAAGAGCATCAACTTACATTTGAGAAATGTTTGTGACTTTCAAAACTTTTTATCCTTTTAAGGAAGACCTAGCAGTTTCATTTTTTAACTTTCTCAGTTAATTCTTCACACAGGTCGCATAATTGATAAACTTGTATTGATGTGTAACTGAAATCCTTCTTCCCTAGGAAGACCTAGCTTTCCTTCTCTTTATAACTACATGTTCGTCAGATGTTAGTTAGAGTGCGGATGATTCTGTCTCTTCACCTTTCGATTTTGCTGTGCTCAAGTTGTTGCGGTGGTTTAGTTTGTCTGTCGTTTCATTTATCATAATGATTTTCCCCTGCAGGATCTATATTAGTTACTATGCCAACATCTGTGCAGTTGCATTTACTAATGTACATGCTATAGTACTGTTTATTGTGCAAATGTCATCTGATTAGCCTTCGAGGTTTTTCTTATTTGCACGCAGGTTGAAAAAGCTCATGAGGCTGATCTTCACTGTGTAGATTGGAATGTGAACGATGCCAATCTGATTCTGACTGGGTACCTTTTTATCTTTGGTCAAGTTGACAATTATAAATTCTAGCTGTTTAAATACGTTGATTATAATGCAGTTGGACAACTGTGCTGAATATGGCATTGTATTCAGTGACTCATAATTTGGTGTTACTCTGATTGTACTTTTGACTTATTATTGTATTTGGAGTCTTGTTACGGGATTGAATAGTGGCTGCATCCTTCAGATCTGCTGATAAAAGCATTCGCATGTATGACTGTCGGAAACTTATTTCTAGAGGAGTCAGAACTCCTGTCCAGATATTTGAAGGGCATAGTGATGCTGTCACGTGTGTCCAGGTGCCAGACGTGTACACGAATGTTTAAATGGAGAGTGGTGTTAATATGTGTGTTATCAACTGAACAGTGTTATATTTCTGTTTTCAGTGGTGTCCTAATAGGTCATCTGTCTTCGCCAGTGGTGCAGATGATGGTTTATTAAATATCTGGGACTATGAAAAGGTGAGGTGTCGTGGCCTATTCCCGATGGAACAAAACGTAAATACTATGTTTAAACAAATTTATGTTAAAACACACGCTAAAAGAATGACTTGGAGCATTTTTTATCCGTGATTTATTCATGACAAGCAGGTGGGCAATGCTGGAACAAAACCTTCAAATTGTCCCCCGGGCCTTTTCTTTCAACACGCTGGACACAGGTCTTAAGTTTATCATTGGTTGCATTTCATCAGTGACAATAAATTTGTATCCATTGTTAAGTTTTTACCTGTTGATTGTTTTGTCGCTCTTGAAGTTGGAAAAATGACTTTACCAAACAATTCACAGGGGAAGGGTTGTCGAATTCCACTGGAACGCATTAGATCCGTGGACAATGATTAGCCTGTCTGCTGAAAAAACTGGGCGCGGAGGTACAGTACAGGTAACAAGGAATTTTCTTTCTTGTGCCTTTACCTATCATGCAGTCCATTGTATGTATGTGAGTGAGATGATATAACTGCTTGTTGGTAAGTCAAGCGGCGTAACCAGAGAAGTAATATCGTTGTCATTTTGGCGCAGATATGGCGGGTGATGGACTTGCTTTACCGTCCAGAAGAGGATGTCCTAGCTGAGCTGAATAAGCTGAAATCTCACGTGCGGATATGCTCTTCTTGAGAAACTAAACTTCTTGTGTTGTTAAACTATGTTAAACTAGAAGTTTTTGCTGTGTCAAATATTTTTCTTAGTTAGTGCATCTCAATTTTATTGTTACTACTATCATGGTCGTATCTTTACATCTATCACCTCGTCTGAACCATACTCTCCATTCCCCGCCCATGCATTGAGATGGTGGTGAATAGAATGAAGTGTAATATGATTAGATAATATTAAAATTTGTAAATTTTCTGTTCTTTTTTTTTCGGGCACTTTTTAATTACATTAAAGGTCTTCAATTGACTTTTTATGTCTCCGACATCTTTTTTTGTAGCATTCTTATCGTCGATTTTTCATATTTTGTTCCCGAAAATAATATCCAAAAAAGTGTGAAGATTCATTTTGTTCTTTTATATTTTAAAATAAGCAAAAAATGAAAAAAAATAAAAGTGAGATAAAATAATTGTTCAAAGCACGCAAATATAATTTTTAGATTTAAATTATAATAGAGATTAAATGTACCGATTAATGAAAAATTGAAAAAAAAAATGCAATAAAAAATATATGAGAACAAAAGTGTTAAACAAGCGAGAAGATCAGAAACCTTTATTGTAATTAAAAACTTAAATTATAAGTCCTTACCGGCATTATCAAATAAGCACGGAAATTAATTCATTAATAATAACCAATTTTGCAATAATAATATGAAAAATTCAATCCCGATTAATCATCTACAATCTATATATTAAAAATGAGGATTGAGGAGAAACTTTTGAATATCTAATTTTAACCTCGTACATATTTGACTATATACTTACTTTTAATTTTAGTTTTTTTAATAGTCAACTAACAACGTTAATTCCTTACATAGTTAGTTATATGTCCAATACACCCTTATTTAATTTTAGTTTTGTTAATAATTAATTAATAACATTAATTCAATTTATTCAACATGTAATTAAAAAAAAATTCTTTTTTCTTTTCCATATGTCAATAATCCCTAAATTAATATTTTTAATATTATATTAAATCTTATTAACAGCTTTTATTATAAAAAATTATAATTTAAATGTCTTCCCTCAGTTGAATTATTTAAAAAAAATAACATACATGTTCTCTTATTCAAATGGTTGTTTCATTTGGTTGATTCACACGTATCCTAACAACTAAATAATATATTTAATGTAATAAAATTAATGCATATAGAATGTTACTATACAATTTGATAAAACTTTATGTCATTTTATATTTAATCTTATTTAAAAGTTATTTTAATTGGTAGTCATATATGATCTCCATGATACTTAAATTTAAATAAAAACAAAATATCAAATGATAGGGTAATTATATTCCCAATAAATTTTTTATAACTACACAACATTATAACTGCAATAAACATTTATAATATTTGCTCATTCCTCAATTATTTTTCATTATATTCTTATCATTGTATGAAACTAAACAATCTACACACAACATTAGTTGATTAAAAATTCTAATATACAGAGAGAACGTACGATAAAAAAAGATGAAGAGAGTGTTGAAACTACGTTTTCGAATTTCCTACCAATGGAGAGCGTGTAAAAGAGATTGAAAGATGACTATTTTTATAATTAAAAATTAATGTAAATAAGTGAGACGGAAGATGCAAGGCTGTTTTGTGTTAGTACATAAACTTTGTAATAAATATAATTACGATCATTATAGCTATAGAAACCAATCTTTCTCATTCTAGAATTGTTATCAATGAAAGCAATTTATTGTGAGCTAAAGGTAAGAACTATTTTCAATGCAAGCAATTTGTTATGGTTAGAGCTTCTCAAAATTCGAAAATAGCCTAGATGATGTTTATGTATGTGAATGTATTTATATTTAACATTTGAGTTTTGGAGAAGTTGATTTGCGTTAGACGGGCAACAAAAAAAAAATGTTTTTGTCTTAGACAAAATTTTTGACTATGCTAAAAAATAATATAGTTACTTTTTTCTCTCTATTTTTGTTTTTTAATTCTTTTAGTAATATCCATTTAGATGAACATAAACTACTTATAAGTTGATGAGTGTAGTGATTTATTTTATTTTATTTTATTTTTGCAATTAGTTAAACTTGATTTGCATTTCAATTTAATTTCTAATATCATGGATTTAATTGTATGAAATTTCTATTTTAGATTTATCTATAACACGAATCACTATATATATGTAGGTGCGGTTATATCGAACTTTAGCAATTAGGATTTTGTTGAAACGTGAATAATAGCCACTTTGTATTAGTTTTTGATTGATTTTTATATTAAATAAAATCATTTGAGAATTTCTTTTTTCATATTTACCCAACATTTGATATTGAACAAATTTTGAAGTGTTAATTATAATAAGCATATTTAGCTGCATCATGTTGGTATATGAGCATAATCACATTCTTGATAAAGGCATATATTGTATGATATATCCTATATTTGCTATATGTGCTTTTTCAACATTGATAAATAAATTACTAAACTAATATATCAATGACTTTTATTTTGTCGCTAGAAACATCACAGATGAATATATATTATTGTCGAAAACACTAATAGAAACAAAATATGATTCATCAATAGATCAATAAAATAAGTCAGGCCATCAATTTAATTTAAAAATATTAACTTTTTCCTGTTTTGTTAATTGTTAATGTGTGTGTGTGTATTTATATTTATCTTATCTTACATTTGTTTTCATATTTGTAGGATTGATGTAACTAAACGAAGTTTGCAATTATATCTTTAAAAGACAACTGAATGCATGTAAAGAAGAATGAGTTATAAAAGTATCCATAATTCAAAAATGTTCCATTAAGATCTACAACAATAAGAACGATAATGTTGAAATTTTAAAACTAATTTTGTGTAATGAAGAGGTATTATATAACATCAAAATTAGTTAATTTTTTTCTAATAGAAGTTTCATTATTAGACTAATATGTTATTTTTTATATTGTTTTCAGGGAAGTAATTTTCAAGGTACATTGTTTAAAGACGCAATCGAAAAGTTCTTTTCCATGCTTGAAAAAGGAAAAACATGCCGACTTCGAAATGGAAAAATAAGAGCAATCAACACTTTCAACATTTTCACATTATATACATAATTTCATAAAATATATATATATATATATATTGCAATTTTAATTTTTTTAATAATACCAATTATCTCAATTACTTTGAAAAATAATATTAATATTTCAAAAATATTACGCATATCATTCAATCGATACATAAGAGCTTAATACTAATCAAATAAAAATGAACTCGTTTAAAGTTCTAGAAACGGTGGAATAAAATGCGACTTTAGCTCAACTGCACAAAACGTGACGGCACCTGATCTCGACCCCAACATAGGAAAATCCGTCTCTCTATCTGTCTGTACAAAATAACACACGCGTCTCTCTCTCTCTCTCTCTCTCTGCTGTTATTTCTGGGTGTGCAATACAAATCGAGAAATGGGTCGTCGGATCTTCTGTCGGATCACGGCCGTATCCTTATTCCTCCTTCTGATCTCGACGACAGTACACTCTTTCTATCTCCCCGGTGTGGCCCCTCGCGATTTTCAGAGAGTACTGTTTCTGTCTATTTTGCACACTTACAGCCTCTCCTAATGCTCTTTGATTTAAATATAACCTGGATATTACGTGATCTTTAGATCTAGTAATATTATATTTGATTTCTTGGCTTGATTGTTTATTTTTCCAGTCTTAGTAAGTTCATTTCTGTTCTTAAAATTTGTTTTGATTGATGGAGATCTATGGTTTATGTGTTGTGCGATTTGGTGAATTGGATTTGGATCTAGGGTTTTGGTTGTTGTGATGTAGTATTTTTTTTTTTTTTTTTGGAATTTCGTTTGTAGCTTTTCTATTAATTTGATGGTGTGCTGCTGTGTGGTCTTGTTATGAACTCCATTAGGAGGAAAAGAAAATACAACTTTCCTGCATTTGACTTTCGATGATAATTGATACAAGAATTTGACTTTTGTGAATACAGTTCCACGTGTGTTTTTGCCATTGCGTATATGTGCTTAATAATGATAATTGTTCAGATGATGAAAAATATCTGTGGGGTTGATCCAAATAGCAACTATAGCACTTGGCATATTGCAATGACCATAGTGAAAAGCAGGTCTCAGGAAATTAATGTTATTGTGCTGTTTAAGAGGTTGTCTTAGCTCTAAGCTTGCCTGATACCATCTTCTTGGTGATGCCAACTTGGAAAATCATTCAATCCCTAGTTTGGGATTACATCAATTGCTTACTCGTTAACTGAAAAAGTTCTTGGTTTTTGTGGACATCTGTTTTGTAATGCATTCATTTACTTCCGATTTCATGGTTAGTATTTTGTAGCCAATGGTATTGAGTACATAAAGGTCGATTAAATTCTTCTATGTATTTATTCATTTTAAAAGGTTGATTCTTTTATATATTAGGCTTTCTGCTTGTGTTCAATGTTGTCTTCTTTCTCACCCAAGCAATGTGAAGAGCTTATCGGATTGTGACTTTTTATATCCTTTCCCTATGTAATGTCCGTTTTTACATTATAACAGGGGGATGAACTTCAAGTCAAAGTGAATAAGCTGTCATCTACTAAGACACAACTTCCATATGATTTCTATTACTTGAAATATTGCAAGCCAAAAAAAATCATGAATGTTGCTGAGAACTTGGGGGAGGTCCTTCGAGGTGACCGAATAGAGAATTCTATTTACACTGTGAGTATCCATGATAACCTTTATTCTAATCTGGCACGGTCATTTCAAATTTCAGTATTTGTAAGGCTCCCTTGTGTATATTGTTCTATGAAGTACAAACACGATCTAGGCATCATGATGACGCTTAACTTTTCAAACAAAAGTAGGATGCAGACATGGTTTTTTGAGAATCTTTCAATTTATATGTTATTATCTGCATTTTTTTTAAAGCTCTCAGGGAAGCTCCCCCTAGATGAGAAGTAAATTTACCCTTTTTTACTTATTTATTCATAAAAGAATCCTAGCCTTATGGCTGGGACCAAATCCCAATGGTTTACTTTCCAATTTTTCATTAAAATTACTAATTTTTTAAAGGTTTTTTTTTTTTTTTTGGAATTTTGTGATTGAAATCATGAAAGAAGTGATTATTTGTTGTATTGAGATATCTTTTTGTTGTATTCACTGGTGCCATAGAAAGGAAAAAAAAAATTGCATATAGTAGGCATGAAGCAAATTCAATCTGAGGTACGTAGAGTTTTTCTTATATTATTCTATGCAAATGTTTTTATATATAATATTTCTCCAAGTTTATATTCCTAAAATTTTCAAATTGCGCTAGTAGTGTTGATGACATATCTTGTGTGTCTGAAATAATAAAAATATAAAACACATATAGCACAATGCTAGATAGTGTGTAATAAGTGTCCTCGTATGTTAGGAAGTTTTAAAAAATAGGAGACTCCGTGTCGCTGTCGAATATGAGTCCTAGAGCGTATGGCACCGTGCTTCACAAATATTGACATTGTTTCTAATTTAGACTAGTTTGTTTAATGCTAGTTTAACATGAGGGATGAACAGCCTTGTAAAGTGGCTTGTAAAGTTAAGCTTAATGTTGATGCTGCAAAGAACTTCAAGGAAAAAATTGATGATGATTACAGAGTCAATATGTAAGTGCATAACTGCATTCATTATCTTTGCTCTTTTTTATTTTATCATCATTAATAATCATTATATAAGAATGATAGCTCTGAAATTGTATTTTTGCTACTACTATATGAAATGTGAATGCAGGATTTTAGATAACCTTCCAGTAGCTGTTCATAGGCAAAGGCGAGATGGAAGTTCGTCAACAACTTATGAACATGGTTTCCGTGTTGGGTTCAAGGGGAATTATGCTGGGGTTAGTTGCAGTCAGTAATTATCTTTCTGGAAGATATATAAATTTCTTTAATTAGTTTAACAAATTTACTTGCTTCTGCAGAGCAAAGAGGAGAAATATTTTATTAATAATCATTTAAGCTTCAGAGTCATGTACCACAGAGATCTTGAAACTGATTCTGCTCGGATTGTTGGGTTTGAGGTTACTCCAAACAGGTTATTTGCTTATGACCTCTATAGTGATTTCCTTGTGCATGTGCATTTCACATTAAAGGATTTGACAATAGGAATTTCGTTGCAACTGTCGGTATTATCCAATTTGATTCAGGTGTAACTTTTTAGAATCATAAATTTAAAAGCCACGTGGAGGATTTTTCTTCTATAGAATTGTTTTATTTTATCATTTTGGGCTTCTCATTAATTTATATTTACAGTATTAAACATGAGTACAAGGAGTGGGACGAGAAGAATCCTCAGCTCTCAACATGCAATCAGGACACCAAAAATATAATCCCGGGGAGCACTGTTCCACAGGAAGTTGATACAGACAAGGAGG
>CAIGRN010165286.1:0-13690 GCA_903798345.1 Fraxinus anomala | reverse complement strand
TAATAGGGAGCTCATTGTATATCATGTGATGGTTATGATCATTGGGTATGTAGTTTCGGAATATATTGACATCGGTTTTGATTAAGTATGTCATTCACGAGCATTTTCATCTTCATGCACAACATACGTCTATGGTTGAATATCTAGCATGCACAACATGATTATAAAATTGAATTTTCCTCATAAAATATTTTATTGACCACTATTAGGGCACCGAGGCATGTGAGGCATGCTTATGTGATATATTTTAGCACCGCGGGTGATACTTCCTAGTTGATTGTAAAGTTAGATAGAGGATGTGCCTTTGGTGATTACATGTTGGTGGACCACTCGACTATACATTTATGATATTATGATTATTGGCGCTGCCAAATGGGATACTTTTGGGGTGATCATAGGGGCAGTTAGGGGATGAACTTCTAGTGGTCAAAAGAGAATGGTCCATTCACCGGTGTTAATGTCATATTGGCAATTTGATTATTGATTATTGATATTGATATTGTGCAGAGCTCTATCCAGTACATAGTGGTAGGTCACGAGCCCAAAGAATAATTTCATTGAAATTATTTCGAGTTGATTTTGACAAATATTTGAGCATGATACATCCTTAGCATAAGGTTTTAAGTAAATAGCATGGGTTTAGATACCAATATGACTCATACCCATGTCATGCATGATTTTTGCTTATTAAGTATTAACTTATGTAGTTCTTACATTGTATGTGAGCATGAAACCTCATAGAAGACATAGCTGGTTGTGGAGCTCTTACGAGATTTCAGATTTCGATGTACATGGATGACGACCTGTATGGTTATTTTGTGGACTCCAGTTGTATTTGATTTTGGGGATTCTTTATGAATTTTGAAATTGCATGTAGATACTTTTACAACCTCGGGATAAATATGTTAAGACTATGGTTTTATGATCTTTGGTTTTGGGATATACTTGTGAATATGATTTCATTTTATTAAAAAAAAAAAAAAGGGTGTGTAAAATTGGATGTCTAGTTTAAATCATTAATTGTATTCCTATACTTGTTAGTATATTGTTATCAATATGAATGGGGTGTGACATAAGTGGGCTTCAATACGGACAACATAGATTGCATTTGATTATGTCAATAAAGTTTCTTTCTTTTATGAAAATAATGAATGAAAATTCACATGCTCGATATAATTAACACAAAATCATTTTTCTAAGGACCCTTCACACAATTTTTATGCTTACTCCCACGTCATCATCATTTTAATTTATATGAATGTCACATTTACAATATAAAAATCTAACTTGATGTGTACAATCTCATCCTTTTAGAGCTTGCATAATAAAGTCACTCAACTATATATTTCCCGTAATACTTAACAAACGTTATTATAAAACTCACTCATATCACGTTGAGATCATTCCTCGTGAATATTTAATTGACCTAATATAGTGCATACTAATATTTCTCATGACTTGTCAATATATGAAATTTGACGTCACAATATATATATCCTATCATATCTTATTTAACATATAAAAATCGTACTATTTAAACAATTATGCTTCTTAGCTTCTATTTGGGCTTCATTTTTTTCTTTTCTTTTCAAAAACTCATATTTTCAAAATTAATTTTCAATTACACATTCTACCATGAAATAATTTTATACATAAATCCAAAATTTGTCCTTATTTTTAACCACACATTCTTCAAAAAATAAGATGGCGTTTGGTTTGCATTTCAGTTTTGAGTTTCAAACTCATTTTTAGTTTTATGTTTTGAAGGTCTATTATAAAAACTGTTTCTGAAAATAAAAAAACTAGAAAATAAGTTTGGTTTAGAATTTGTATAAATTATTTTATGACATTTTATTCAATTAATTTATTATTCAGTAAAATAGAATAATTTGATAGTAATATATAATCAATTAATAGCTTAAATTAGTAAATTAAATGCACCCTAACTATTCCAAAAAATATTTTCTGCAATAACGAAGGTCTAACAGAGGTAGGGATAAAAAAAAAAATCATCAAACCCGATACTCACGGGTCCCTCCTCAAACGGGGCAGGATTACCCGTTTAATCGGGTATTCGGGTCGGGGACTTCGACCCATGGCAGGTACGAGTAACAAATACCCTACACCACCACGCCCCGTCCCGTCCCGTCCCATTCCGTTTAATTTTTAATTTTTTTAAAAAAATTCAATACATAAAATGGAAAACTCCACGAAATTTCATTAGTTCTAATAGAAGATGTCAACTAAAATTATCTAAGAAATATGACAAATAATAAAAGTCTTAGTTTACCAATTATATTTGAATAATTTAATTTTTAAAAATAATTAAAAATAAAAAATATATTATTGTCTCACTTTAATGAATGAGGACAATAAAATGAATTATCAAAAACTTAAAAAANTTTCATTAGTTCTAATAGAAGATGTCAACTAAAATTATCTAAGAAATATGACAAATAATAAAAGTCTTAGTTTACCAATTATATTTGAATAATTTAATTTTTAAAAATAATTAAAAATAAAAAATATATTATTGTCTCACTTTAATGAATGAGGACAATATAATGAATTATCAAAAACTTAAAAAAAAAAAAAAAAAAAAAATTAAACGGGTAGTAAACAAGACAAGGGCCCTACCCTCCCCACCTCGCCTTAAACGGGTAACGGGGTAAGTACATGATGAGAAATTACTCGATGGGGGCAGGGGATGGGGGAAGTTGTCCCAAACCCGTCCCACCCTGCCCCATTGTCATTCATAAATAGAGGCTTAATGTCATGATCAATTAAAATGAACACGTGTATACTTCAAATATTTTATTTAAGATTACTTTATTCAGCTTTGTTATATGTACATTAAATTTGACAATTTGTTTGACATTATTTGATGTGGCAGGTAAAATAGTCATTGATTTTAACAACACTTGTTAAAATCTTTAGCCATATTTCTTATAAATAGGAGGATGTCAAACTTAAGAATGTACAAGTAGATTAATTATACTTTATTTTGTTATTCAATGTCAAATACGTCAGTCACTTTTTATTTTCGACACTTCTTCGAGCTATGTTATTTCATTAAAGGGAAAATTACTCAAAATCCTACCTCAAAGTATACTATTCAAAAACGTGGAGGATTAATTTTAAATTCATAAATAAGATGATAATTAAGAATTATTAAATTAATTAATACATGATTAATTAACAACTCCCCTACTCCCCCCTACTCCTCACTACGCCACCCTCACCCATATCTGTTTATATTATACGTATATTCATATATACAAATTTCACAGTATGTATTGTTTGGATCATCTTCTGTATTGATTCATCTCGAAACAAAGAATTCGAGTACAACTGGAGATTAACCAACTCAAGAAAAACTGTTACTGCATGAGGAAAATTTAGAATGAAAATTGTCACTCAGTGCAGAACCTATTACTACTCAAAATATATAAAATGAAAATGATGTAGTAGGTATCAAGAGATCATCAAGAATAAGGAAACCATCAATTTTTAGCGATTATGTTGTATATCTTCAAGAGTATATGTGTTGGACTTGATAATGATCCTAGCTCATTTTCACTAACCATTAAAGGAGAAAACCTAAGTTTTTGGTATAATTGCACGAAGGAAGAGATGAAACCTATGGCTAAAAATCAAGTTTGGAATCTCATTGAATTGCCAATTGGACATACAACCATTGGTTGTAATGTCTATAAGACCAAATGAAATGCATCTAGTAATATAGAACGATATAAAACTAGACTTGTAGCCAACGGTTTCACCTAAAGGAAGGTTGAAACATTTTTTTTCCGGTTTCTAAGAAATATTCATTTAGAATTATAATGACTTTATTAGCTCATTTTGATCTAGAGACACATCATATGGACGTGAAAATAATATTCTTGAATGAGAATCTTGAAGAAGAGGTATACATGAAACAACCTAAAGGATTTACTAATGATAAGATAATCACATGGTTTGTAAATTAAGAAAATCTATATATGGGCTAAAGCAAACTTTTCGTTAGTGGTATTTGAAGTTTCACAATGTTGTTACTTCATACGATTTTACATAAAATATCATTGACTAGTGCATATAACTTAAAGTCATTGGGAGCAAATACATTTTTCTAGTCCTATATATAGATGACATTTTACTTGCAAGCAATTATTTGAGTTTGCTACATGACACAAATAATTTCTTAGCCGAAACTTTGAGATCAAGGATATGGATGAGCTTCTTATGTCATTGGCATAGAAATTTACAGAGACAGATCTAAAAGGTCATTATGATTGTCTCACAATGCCTACATTGAAAAAGGTGTTGGAAAAATTTAGGATGAAAGATTGTGCATCAATCGTTGCACCCATTATTAAATGTGATAAATTCAATCAGAAATAGTATCCACTGCATGAATTGGAAAGAGATCACATGGCTTATATACCATATGCTTCCACTATTGGTAGCTTGATGTATGCACAAGTTTACACTAGACCCGACGTTGTATTTGTAATTGATATACTAAGCAGATATCAAAGTAATCCGGGTATAGAACATTGGAGGGCTGTCAAGAAAGTGATGAGGTATCTTCAAGGAACCAAAGATCACAGACTCAGATACAAGCATGCCGACGTTCTTGAAGTTGTTGGATATACGGATTCAAATTTTGCTAGATGTGTAGACACTAAAAAGTCTACTTCAGGATACAGTTTTCTTCTAGTTGGAGGAGCTGTATCTTGGAGAAGTAGTAAGCAGACTATAATTGTATCATCTACCATAGATGCATAATTCAGTGGTTGTTATGAAACTACAACACATGCATTATGATTTAGAAATTTTGTCAAATGCTTAAGAATTGTCAATACTATAGAGAAACCTTTGCAAATTTATTGCGATAATTCGATTGCAATTTTCTTTTCAAGAAATAATGAAAGTGGAAGTCGAAGCAAATATATCGATATAAATTATCTTGTTGTCAGAGATCAAATAAAGAAAAATGAAGTAAAAATTGAGTGTATCAAGACAGAACTTATGATAGCAGATCCCATGACCAAGAGATTGTTGACTAAAGTTTATAAAGCTCATGTTGAGAACATTGGACTTGCATGCTCAATCATGATACTCTAATTCTTGTTTTAAGATTGTTGTTTCTTTCTTTGAAACAATTTTATTAGCGCACTTAATGTTTGTAATGTATATCCATTGTAGTTATTAAAGTTTGGTTCCTAAATGGCTTATAGAAAGTTCATTCATAAAGTAAAGTACTCTTTTAGGAGTAAAAGTACTTGTAATACACGGAAGGAAATGTTTGTTTATTAAAACAGGACTGTCATGATTCAAATATTGTGTATATCTATTGAGTGAGTTATTGACGTACTTGCCTTAAAGTTATTGTTGAATATGTGATCAAGTGGTAGAATGAAACCGTTTTATGGTCACGTATTAAATTGCAAAGATAATTTGATTAAATAGTGAGTTTATTAAACGTCAATAACAACTTCCCATTTATGAATTTATTGTAGGAAGATGACCACATATTTGATGGATAGATGTTGGTAAATTAATTCCTATATAAAGGTGCCAAGGGTCCATAGCCAAACTCGTACAAAAATTCCCAACAGAATTTTATCTCTCAAATAAAAGGTCCTGTGTATTTATTCCATCAAATAAAGGGGATATATAAGTGGGCATTGGTTAGAAAGCTTGTTGGTAGTGTCACACTTAATTTTCACTACATATTCTCAATTAATTTTGGATAACATGGCTAGAGGTAAGCAATTTATTTTTACAGTGAATCTTTTTGCAAGGTTTCCCCGAAAGTTTTTGATCCTTGTAAAGATTTGTTTAAGGGTTTTCCCCGTCATCAATTTTTGTCGTTTTTTTACTTCTTTGATGTGAATGCTTATGTGATTGTTTAATTATGGTTTGTTTAGATTGATAACCTTAATCATCTAGAACCAATAAATAGCGACTTGTTTCTTTTTATTGTTTATTATTTTAATTTTGCATATTTTTGTCTAAACATACTTCCCAACAAATAAGATTTAGGCCAAATAACAATCATATTTGATCATAAACAGATAAATGATTGTTTTGAATTGGATCCATGGATTTAAGAAATAGTAACATTTCTCGTTCCCTCTCAATTAGAATATCTAGGACGTAAATTGACTTCCTTTTATTGATTTTTCAAAATTACATTGATTTATTGTTATCCAACTATATCTATATATATAAAATGATAAAAAGGGGGAGGGAAAGATAGAAGACCTATTAAATATATAGTTCTCAAGTACACAACATTCTTTTTTGCCTTTGTATGCACATAGGCGAAAGTTTGTTTTCAATTATTAACTTGTTCCTCAAGTTTCCATCTTCCCTAACTAAACATCAAGCTCGCATTGGAATGAATTAAAGTCTCCAAAAATAATGTCATATTCCTCAGCAAAGTTGCTGCTTGAATCTTGAAAATCGAAGGATGTTTGTATGTCGTCTGGAAAGCTACTTCGTGGAGGTTCTGGCTCTGACGTAGATGGACTGTCACAAGCCGTGGTTTGCTCTAGCAACTCTTTGAATTTGGAGGATTGTAGCAAATTTCCAAGAGTGGATGGACTGGTAGTACCATTTTCCAGACATGGTGATGGTACGGTCGTTTTAGGAGGACCTGAGCTAATTGCCAGATGGTGGTGGTCATGCAGTTCTTCATCCGAGTTTTGTACGTGAGTAGTGTCAACCTGACCATTAAGGTCAGGGTTGTTGCTCGTGTCGCATTGTTTAGGTTTTAGGTAGCTTATGTATCGACTAATGTCAAAATTTGTGACAGCCTCATGTCCACGGTACTCGATAGCTGCCATATCATATGCAATTGCTGCTTCCTCTTGTGTAGCTGCAAGAAAAAAGTTGGAATAATTTGGGAAATCCACACAGCTTTTGTGTAATAAATTCATGTATTAAATTTGCATGAGAAATTTGGTGACAAAGGAAGAAAATAATGTCACGGGGGTTGAAAGCTACTATGTACATAAATAATCTCTTACCTATGGTGGGTAAGAGTTATCTTGTCCACCGTTAATATAAACCTATAATTTTTGACAATTCAACATTGAATTGTCAAAAATTATAGGTTTGACGGCTGACGTGGCGTTGCCATATCAACGGTGACCATGTTTTATTCTACCCACCATAGATAAGAGATCATTTCTATTAATATATATAGCAGCCCTAGCAGTTTAGAGTTATGAGGTTAATTGATTTTCCCAAGCTAAGCTAGCAAAATAAGTCTAGATGTAACTAACGTAACTATATGCTTTTTTCACTAATTAGACTAACATTTGAAAATCATTCGGGACATTTGTGGATTTATTTAACAACGCCTCACAAAATAAAAGATATCTAATTTTAGTTTGGACAAAGGATTAAACTGTGTCAAACAAGATAAAGGGGTAAACATTTTATACGTCTTTCTTAATCGTCTAATTAGAATTCTGAACTGGCGAAGGCAAGGATACTAAAGTGTTAATGACAATAAGTCCATGTTTGACCCTCATTTCTTAGTTTTTTTTTTCTTCAAAATCATTTATAACCATACATTTCATGAAATTCACAACTTTTATTAACTTATCGATCATGTATTTCATTTTTTTTAAAAAATCTACTAAAATCATATAAAGGCTAAATAATTTATTTATTGTAATAAGATTTAATAATCTGATTTGTTTCTAAAAATGATTCATTGATCTTCCAAATTATGATCATGATCTATCTTTTGTCTTAGGTTTCTATCACTATATGTTTATTAGGTTACCATCGAATCACATTTAGCCATTGATTGGTAGAGATTAAAAATCAGATTTTTAGCAGATTTTGATAAAAGTTGATGGAATAAATGGTTGAAAAGTTGTGGTCCCTATGAAATGTGTAGTTAAAATTAATTATTAATTTTGACTTAGATTTTAATCAAATTTTTTTTAGTTACCAAACATGGGCTTAATAATGAATAATGCAATGCTTTTCAAGTAGATTTTTTGGGAAAATAATATCAAAATATTGACCATAAAATATCTAAGAAAATAACCTACATAACATAACATACATGCATGCATGCACACATACATACATAAGTAACATACATACATGCATGTGTTGCTTGTATGTATCTTTGTATGTATGTATTTTTGTTTGTGTAGATGCAATTATTTGTGACCTACCAAATGTTCCAAGGTATAAATATTTGTTGCCAAAAACCCTACCAATGCGAGCCTCCCATCTTCCATTATGATGGTGTCTGTTAATTGGAAAAAAACTCAAACATTCTCAAAAGGCAAAACTCGTGAGATCTTAAGAAAGAAATAAATAATAATGCTATTTGATAACCATTTGTCGATGTGTAGTAAAATCTACAATTGCATAGTAAATCAAAGTTATCAAACCTCATACCTCCTTATATTTTTGTGCACGGTTTATACATATGTAATGCTAGACAATAATTATTGAACAGTACAATGAACAATTATTATCATTATTATTATTTTTTTCACGCTACTTCAAGTAATGACTAATGCACTCTCCATTCACATGTGTTGTCCCGAGTTTATAGTCCCTTTAATAGATACTTGACACATCTGCACATAACTTATTCTTAGCAAATGAGGACTGTCAACGTTAGCAACTTCCTATATACTAGCTACTCCCTTCGTCCCACAAATATAGACTTACTTCTATTTTCACACAAATTAAGAAAATATAATTAAAATAGTTGAAATATATAAATTTTACTTAACATTTTTTTAATACATCCTTATATTAAATAATGATTTAAATATTAGTATTTCATATTTGTTGATAACATTACGTTAAGCGCCTATTTGAGTTGTCCAGAGCGCATATTGAAATAATATTTTGTTGGAGAATGTGTGGTTAAAAAATAAGGAAAATGTTTGGATTTGAGTATAAAATTATTTTATTGAATAATGTTTGGTTAAAAATAAAAGAGAGAAAAATGTATTTTGAAAATAATTGGTTCCAAACAAAATGTCAATAGGAACATATTAGAGGATTAAGAAATCAACTATACTTTTAATAAGGAATGTGACATATAATTTGAGAAAAATAAAAAGAAAAGCAAGTTCTTCTTTATAGAACGAAGATAGTACAAAGATGTAATGTGTCAAGGTGCGGAAATGCATTCAAGAGACAATACGTTACTACTCCCTTAAACATGGCGTTGGGATTGGACAGCTTAGTACAACTTGGAACATCCAGGGATTCATTAAATTTAGCCGGCTTTGGTTCGTTAGATGTGAAACTGATCATATGGGCCTATTGTATTTATGAAAGTTTCATGCCCATTATTACATGCCCGCATATTTTGGTATACTAACCTAATAAATTTGAAGTCGGTTATTTATTTCGCGATATTACAAATATATGAGATCGAGTCTTTTTTAGCGATTGAAACAACTTAAGCCACAAAGATCTATGTATTACAATTTATTGATTTTTAACGATCAGATTTATTATTATTAATTTTAATATTTTTTATTGACGGTGTAAAGTTCATTTATTTTTGCTCGAAACCCTTTTTGAATAAAATAAAAAGATTAAAATTCATTGTCAATTACCTTGCCACACCTCTATACTTGGACACTCCCCGGGAAAAGCCACTGCTGTTTCTGCAAGTTTGGAATAATGAAATGAAATATAAACCCAAACTTATGGTTAAAAAATAAGAAAATAATACGATTTTGTATATTAAATATGAAAATAGTTGAGAAAAATAATTAAATTAATTAGTTTCCGTACCTTCTTAATGAACCAATATACTCTAGTTTGGACAGATCTTCCATTTCCTTAAGTTCTTTTTCATATGTCGAAAACTACATAATAAACACAATTAAGCTCGCATTATGCAATTATATATAATAAACAAATTAAAATATTTTTGTAAATAATTGCGATTAATATAAAATTTACGTGAAAATTAAGTAGAGTTTCTTGTCCCCAATACTTCAATGCAGCCAGGTCATAAGCACGTGCAGCTGCTTCTTCATTATCATAGGCTCCTAAATACAATCAATCAAAATTATTCTAAAATTAATTTTTTTTTTTTTGAAAAGGAAAAAAAATGAAAATTTGATATTAAGATTTGGTCAAGATAGAGTACATTTCTTACCTAAATAAACTGCATTTTAAGACCCCGCCACAACCACCATTATGTAGATTGAAGTTAACAAAGTAAATGACAGAAATTAGAAATTTTCTTAAAAAGTAATACACATAAGAAAATGGAAAAAATAAAATAAAATGACAAACCTTGTCTTCCTTTCCTGTTTTGAGATTCATTCCAGCAATTCTTATCCCACAAATGAGCTTCATATCGACCCGTCCACCGGTGCCTAAAATGATCATTAAGCACTTTGATCAACGAAGAAAAATAAAAGCGAGAAATTTATTATGTTAGATGGGATAGAATTGAACATAACGAGATATGAATAAGTACAGCAGATTCCAATATGCAGAGAGAGAGAACCTTGTTACACCCCTATAAATGGAACTGCGCTGCTGTGGAGACTCTCTCGGAACACTTTTACGCGTTTTCTTAACCTTGGTAGTGTCATTGTTGTCACTGCTCGAGGTCGAGCTCTTCTTCAGGTTTTTCTTCGAGTTCTTAGCCATGACACAGAGACCTCCAATGGCAAGAAGTAGGAGGAATTATAGAGTTTGAAGAAATTAGTGAGTGTTGGGTGGGGGTAGGCTGATGAGGAAAAACTGGTTTTGTGGGTATTTAATGGCCGTCTCAAAGTGGCTCATTGGTTGGTCTCATTTGGATTTGGTGTGGCATTTTCCCTTCTCTGCCTTAATTTAGCTTGGCTTTAGGCTATTAGACTTTTTTTTTTTTTTTAATCAAATCTAATTTATAGTTGATTGTACCTTTTGTTTTCCTCTATAGATGTGCTAATCTAACAACTCCCTATTCCCAATAAATGATATCTTGGGCATATTTTTACAGCCTTGGGATTTTATTAGATCCTTTGAAAAGAAGGTTCTAAGTTTTATTTATTTTTGCTACTTGAAAATACTCAAGTTAAATTGAGTTTTGATCCAACTTAGGCTCATTATGGAATGTCTACCAATTGTATATTAACCGGTCAAGTTCGTCACATTTTTGTTTTAATATGTTTCACGCGCACGCGCGCACACACCATATATATAAATTTGTCATTAGTTATACTTCTATACTCCAAATCGTTACAAATTCTATACCTTGATCTTACGAGAATTTTAAATATTAAATTGTTAGTATGACGTTCTTTGATTTTAATTTGGTGTTTCTCTAGATAGTTTTACCAATATATTTTTATTATGACCTTAACGATACCATCTTTTAGATATTCCGAGCTTTCAACTTTTTTGGTTTTTAAATCTCGTCCTTCCTTTTAGATGGTACTTGATTATAGGTCACGGACCTCATAAAAATTTATTCTTACCACTTGACTTGGGCCGTGATCTCTGGAACATTCAACTTATATTTATATTGCAACCTAATTTTTTTTTCTCTCTCTCTCTCTCTCTGTTAATTTTCTGGCGTACTTAGATACGAGGTTATGTTAAATTGCTGCATATCTTAAGAGAAATGAGGGAAAATCATGAATTTAAGATTTTATTATCATTAATCGGGTCATTATAAATTTTATTAAAAAATCAGGTGTTAAATATATTATTATTAGATAAAATATATGTTTTAATATTATTTAAAATTATTTTATCGAATAATATATGTACAGTAAGTATGTATATTATCAAACTTGTCTCGGATTAAAAGGCTAATTATTTTCATTATCAAATTTCAAAGTCACAAAACATCCAAAGAGAAAAGCTTCGTCAATTGATAAATATTTTGCAATCAGATTTAATTTTTTCCTTCTCATGCTTTATACGAAGCTTTCTCCTTTGAAATCAAGTGACAATTTTCGCACACAGTCACAATTTCCAAAGATACATGCTTTGTCACAAACTTAAATTGTACTTACTAAATTTAAACTTCGAAGTGTCTTAGGCATGATATATGGGATATAAGAATGTCACAAATTTGTGATTTGAGATTCAATCACACAACACAACACAACACAACACAATACATCACAGTCACATAACATATTAAAAATGAAGCTTGCAAATTGTGGGAAGATATAATGAGTGGATTGCAGATTTTCAAGAACTATGATCAAATATGGTGGTCGATGTCGGTGACCGGAAACAATTGTTTATAAATGATTATTCAACTCTCTGCTTCACCAACAAATAGAAAATGGTGAAGAAATTGTGGTGATAAGAAGTAAACATTTATGTGCCTCGGAGACTAACACAATGAAAAAGCGGGATCAGTTCTTTCATTTCTCATTGGTCGTTAAAGCACACATGGTACGAAACACATGTTACGGTGATTTCTCACTTTCTTAAGGTGTATGTCTAATCTTACAAAATTAAATACACCGTACAAATCATAGCTCAAATATTCCTCGATATCTAACATTAGTTCTCTTTATATTTATTCTTCTAGACAATCCCAATCAAGAACTCGAATTGGCTATATAACATGTTTAATGGATAGCAAAATTCATACCGATTACTTGTTGTAATCTCATCAAAATGACTGGATCATGTACACAATATGATCACCGTGTATGATCTCAGCGCACTTCAAAGTGTCTGAGGTGATTGTTCGTATGCGTGAACCAATCTCAACATGTTTGACATACTTTATATGTTCATATTAAATAGTAATTTGAAAATTACAACAAAAGATTACTCTTAACATATGAATTCAAAACATTGTTCATTAATGGACTTATATGAAAAGTTTACATAGTACATAATTCAAATTATACGCAATTTTAGATATTTAACATGAGTCATAAAATCATCTCTAGGGATATGTTTTATAAATAGATCAGCTACCATTTGGTGTATAGAAATATACTGCAAACTCACTTCCTTCTTTCATATAATATCTCTTACAAAATTATATTTTGTATCTGCTGTAATATTTGGGATCCTTTGTATATGTAATAGTTGTCTGACTATTACAGTAAATCAATATAGGTCCCACATCACCACTAAGGACTCTTAGATGCTGTAAGAATCCCTTTAACTAAATATTGTTCTGTATCACTGAAGTATATGCTATGAATTTTGTTTCCATTGTGAACAAGGAAATGTATGTCTCTTTCTTGCTACTCCAAGAGATGGTGCTACTATTAAGCAAGAATGTTTATCCCGAAGTTGATTTGTGCTCATCACACACTTTCTTTTTGCCAAATACACTAGTGGGACTTAGGGATGGCCATTCGAACAGTTAAAACATAAAATCGCAATTCAACAAACTGAATGGGGCAAAAAAAATCGAACCGATGGTGCAATGGGATGATTATGATTTTGATTTTAATGACCCGATTCGGGGTAGGGATGGTATTGTATTTAGCGATGGTGTCCCGTCACGAACTAATTACCCGTTAAAATTAAATAATTGGGCAATTGGGCTTTCCATTATTCTTTCCCAAAATTGTCTAAAAATTAATTAGACAATTTTGACAATTGGGCTTCCCCTAAATTCGGTCTAATTAGCATTACTAGTAAACCATTGACTCGGTAAGCTAACTCTAACCTTACACGTTAAAATTGAAAATTGGAA
>CAIGRN010165270.1:8159-23967 GCA_903798345.1 Fraxinus anomala | reverse complement strand
ATTACCAAAATAAAAATAAGGAAAACTTGATCATTTCAGTTTTAGCCTTGAGGCACGAGCCTAGTGCAACCTAGGGTGCGTGCCTTGGGGGGTTTGGAAGCCTCAGGCGAGGCAGTTTTGGTCTGAGGCGCACGCATCTTCTGCAGGCGAGGGCGCGCGCCTCGCCTAATTTTTGGCAGCTGAACAACTCTCAATATTTTTATCATAACTTTCTTTTTCTATATCATATTGAGGCAATTCAAGATGCGTTGAAAAGCTAACTCGAAGGGCTACAACTTTACTTCAGATAGTATTTCCCAATTCGATTGTTTGCCATGTAAAATGTAAAATATGGGTCTCAATATGAGGCTGAAAATTGGTGCATAATTTTTTCGATTGGAAATTGATTTATGATCATACTTTGACGATATTTCATCTCTGTGATGTCTTATTTTATCCATTTGACTCCTAATACTCTCAAATTTTCATCNGCATAATTTTTTCGATTGGAAATTGATGTATGATCATACTTTGACGATATTTCATCTCTGCGATGTCTTATTTTATCCATTTGACTCTAATACTCTCAAATTTTCATCATGAGGTACCACATAACTGTTGAGTATTTACATTTCGGTCCCCAAATTTCGTTTTCTTTCCTTTTGTCCCTTGTTCGCTTATTTCTTCCAAATTACGCCATATTCATAGACTTGCCAACTAAATCAAAATATGAATGTAATGAGTACATTTTGGCATTGATTAATCATACGAGCACATCAAATAAGGAGGGGAAAATATACATTTTACATTCCTATCAGAGATATTGAGGCTATTTTAGCTTGTGGGGTCACGGTAGTGACCTTTCAACTTTTGGACGATGAACCATTTACAATGATTGGGATCGAAAAGAACTAAGATTCCAATTATATCAGCACTAAAGAACAAAGGTAATTGGATAGTAGATGTGCAGGGTATTTGGTTAGTGTTATAATTATTGAAGCACAAAACATTTCGATCCTTAGTGATGTGTCAATGGTACAAGATTTTCAGAGGCACCTCATGATCTATATAGGACACCGCCCCATGAGATAGAGTTTGTTATTAACATAATTCCAAGAACATCTCCAATATTTAAAGTTCCACATAAAATGGACCCAACTTAATTGAAAGAGTTAAAGTTACAATGACAAGAATTTTTAGATAAAAGTTTTTATTAGACCTATCATTTTTTACTGTCGGGTGCATCAATGTTGTTTGTTCAGAAAAAAGGATGGTACAAAAGTTGATCAATGTGACAATCAATATAAATATCATGTGCCGAGAATTGATTACTTATTTGATCAACTTCGAAGTGTAGCTATATTCTGGAAGATTGATTTATGATCTGGGAATCATCAACTAAAGATACAATAAGAGGAAATTCTGGAGACATGATTTAATACAAGTGATCATGTAAATTTGCGAAGCTTTGGCTACGAAATGTTTATTCTCTTTTATTATTGTTTTTAGATCATATAAACAAAAAAATGATAGTTATAGTTATACGTCAATATGTCAAATTTCTATATCTATACATATTTGATTATAATATTTCATATAAAGGAGGCGTGACATTAAAAGTGATGAATATGTATAAAATTATTTGGTAATCACCTTTCTAAGAGTTTAATTTTTATCGTCGCACTAAGTCTGAAGGTTGGAAAAACCATACTTCAAAACTCATTTGATCAACTTCTGAAGACATTCAGGTAGAGAATTGATATGGAAGAACAAATTGGTCTAGTCCCACGATTGTATGTCTTCGAATGGAGAACAACAACTAACGCCAATGAAGATGGAGTAATTCAATCTTCTTTATTATATGTAAACTTTCAGAGTCTTAGGATTCACTTCATCTTTATCATTAGGATCATTCAGGATACCTTTATTGATAGCATGTAGGTATTTGCAATGAGGGTCTTGAAAACTATGAGTCCCATCAATTCTCTTAAGTTTGTCAATTTTTCAATTCTTCAGAATCCTTTTGAAAATCTACAAAGCAAAGGAAAAGCTAAAGGTAAATTTGTAGAGACTTACCAAAACGGATAGATGAAATGGTATGAAATGATATATACATGTTGCCGTGTTTGAGGTGACATACTTAAATTCTTGGTGTCTAAAGATGCATAAACAATGCTCAAGTCAGGCCTAGAGGTACATAACAAGCTTCATTGTACTTTTGAATAGCTTGAGACTTTCTTGCTTGGCTCAACCACTTTTGATGGGGTATTAGAGAAGTGGTAGCCTAAAATTGAAGTTTGATACGTCAAATAAGGTATAAATAACTATTCCGAAAGAGGAATCTTTTAAAAAAATAAGTGGTTTATGCCCGATTCTTAAAACTATTGACTTTTGGAGCTAGAGTCACTACAAGTGCCTTAGAGATGCTTGATCTCTGGAATTGTAGTCTTTTGAATTTAAATAAGCTTATCTGCCTTCTCCACATGTTCTGAAGTGGAAGAAAGGTCTTTTGAAGAAATTCTTAATTTAATTTTTTTAAAGAGATATGTTTTGGAGATTTTCCTAGTCTTCCTCTGGAAAAGGTTAGTCCTTTGGAGAATATTAAAATGATGTGTTTCGAAGATTTTCGAGATCTTCTTAAAAACGTCTTGTCCAGTAAATTAAATTTTCCAAAACTCAAATTTTCAAACCTCAAAATTTATAGCTTGATCCAAAGAAGTCAACCAAAAAAAAAACAAAAAGAGAGAAATATGATTTTTTTTTTGTTTGTACACTTACACCATACCATGCACGCCCAACACCCACTACACACATGCACAAAAACATTACAATTTACAACCACACACTGATTAGGAATGCAAAGGTCACTATGAAACACAAACTATTACAAAGATATAATGAAATGCTGATGGGTACAATTTAAATACAACCATGGTCTGTCGATATTGACCCCCGATGACTCACTCCACAATGTTATTATCTCTTGAGGGGTCTCCGTCGACTTCAACAATCAAGGTCTAGACGATTCCACCACTAGTACGCACATCCATGATGTCGAGCTTGTGTCCAAAGACGTCTTTAAATGATTTTGACTTTATAATGGTCTATCTTTAAGTTTCGTTAGCCTAGAAGGACTCAATAACTACAATTGTAATGCTATCTTACCACGATAGTCCAATAGTTTCAATGAATTTCTAATATTTGCTCATTGCAGAACTTTTATGTCATCGTGAACTCTTGAGTAGATAGGATACTCGGGTGATCTATTCCTATTAGGATTGTATCTCCTAATTCTATAAATACAAGGCTCAAGTTCTTTATTTAGGTATGTTTTACATTAACCCAATTCATAGCCTTATATATTTCATTTTTTCCCTGACTTAAGAATCGGAGGGGCGACGACCTTAATGCCTTTGTTTTAGGTTCCGAAAGTTCTATTCATTCTCAAGCCTTATCTTCTGGCTTGGATCTTCATGTGTGTTAGTTTTGGTAGCATCATTGGTGCAATTTGTGGAAGCGATACCAAAAGTCATGGTGAATACACATTCTGGATATTGGCCATCAAGTTTATCCACTTCAGTTCCATCTTCTCCCAGGGACACTCCAGGCTTCCAATAGTACCTTCGAAGGTACTAGCACCCCATCCTACAGCTATTACTCTTAGGACATTGAAGGAGCTTTGTCTACAAGTAGCTACATTGACTCAACTATTGAATCGATAGTATTCATCCCAGCACTGACGTCATAGCAGCCTAATACTAATATGACCAGAGCTCGACCTTGAGGTGAAATTGGCAGATACGCTACTCTTCAGAAATAGTTCTAGAGCATCTCGGTTCGGGTTTGGGTGGTGGATATCTTTTGAAAAAGCTAAATAGATCCTATTAACTCCTGATTTCCTAGTTTCCCATTTGACTTTGGAAATGTAGGGTCCTCGAGTGTACCTCGGCATCTCTCCACATCCACGACCTTAGGGTCCATTATAATGACCCCCGTAGAACTCCCTAGACTTATCCAAGACACAATATGAGCAGGCCTACGTATGAGAACCTAAGACTAATGAGTTTCACCCTCAGTACTAATGTCACCACGAGATCTTATCATATACACTGCTAGACAGTTCTAGTATCCTCGGATAAAGGTGTACGACGAAACCGCTATTTCACTTACATTAATGTATACATCAACTTCATGAATCTATAGGTTGTTCCTGACGCTATGATATCCAAGGCCTTTTTGCAAACTTTGACGAATGCTTCCAGGGATTGATTTCACAACTTAGAGCTTAATTCCATCCATTTGTTCTTGAACTTGGCCGACAAGTTCTCTACCTTCTTTGTCAGCAACAAACGTACTAAGAAGACATTGGCATCCCTCATGAAACTCTACTAGGGATAGAATCGCATGATTCATTGCACGATTTAAAGTAGAAAGGCTTTAGATTCCCAACCTATTAGAGCTACAATCTCGGTCCTCATGCACACTGTAAGAAGTGAATCGTTCAAATATCTTTGTCAAAAACCTATCGAAGTTCGTGATCGAGCTCTTCATGAGAGGCAAGAAATATATCAATATGGAAGAGACTGTGTATCTAGAGAAATGGGCCTTGACATCCTCTATGACAGGACGGTGATAGGGTAGACAAAAGTCAGACCCTCCTCCAACATCCTTCAAACAACTTCACACCCCGAGGACAAACATTCTAATGGAGATCAATGACCTTAAGAAACTGATATGGCCTCCGAGAATAAAATCCTCGTTATACTAGAGATAAAAGTAAGTATTGTGAGTTTCACCGAGGTCATGAACTCACGACAGACTTTTGCAAAGTTTTGTAGTGGGAAATTTAGTCCTTGAATAAGGGTTTCATCAAAGCTCAAATCATTCACGAAAAGTGCTCGAGGAATGACTAAACTTAGAGAAGAGCACCCGAAGGTAACAATTGGCCAATGGTGGGTAGCATTAATGCCATCATTTGGGGTAAGGCCTTAGGAGAATCTTTAAAAGACATTGGCCAATTGTCACACCTTTGATGTTAACCTCCAACAACCTCGATGATATTACGTTTGGATCATAATATTTAGAAGACATTCAACCCCGTATGACAATACCATGGATGTGATGATGTTCATTGCCAACTTTGACTTTAAAAGAATCTTGTTAAACAATGGGTGTACAACTAATATTATCCCAGATGCCTTTTCCAAGATGGAAATTCTTGTAGATCACCTCAAAAACCCCCCTTAGGGGATGCGAGGATAGTAATGATCATACCTGAGGGCATTGTCGATCTTCTCCACCCTCTCTGCTCAGATCCAAAACAGACAACAATGATCATGGCCTTCAAGTAGTCCAAACACCCATGGCCTACAATGCAATCCTCGAGTGACCACTACTCAGATAAGAGCTGTTGTTTCCACCTTCCACCTTGCCATTAAATTTTCCACGAGTACTGAAATTGAGGTCATACATGGAGATCAAACCATAGGAAAGCAATGTTTTGTGAATTTAATAGCCAAGGGGCTCCAGTATAAAAAAGCTCGAGCTTGCTTCAAAGCTTAGAAGTACGAGCCCATGGTGTAGTATCCCTTCAACCTCTAGAATTTTGTGGATGTCTTGAACTCCTCGACCACTACTTTTCGAGAATCCTTGAGCGAAGCCCGAAACTCCTAGTTTTGTTTGAGCTCGAGCTTCCACCTTTTAGCCTCAGTAGTTGCCTTTCTAAGCTCGACCATAGCTTTCCTCAGCTCTACGTTTGCCTCATCACACTCCTTCTTGACAAGGTCGTGTTCAGCCTATAGGTCTAGGATGATGTTGTCCTGACATTCCACTAACTCCACGAGCTCGACCACTTTTTAGGACTAGTTCTTTTAGGCCGGCACCTCGGGCTATACTCCTAGACTATGATCATAATGGAAGCACTTAAAAGAGACTTCATGATAAAAAAAAGTCAGAAGAGAAATGCAAAATGCAAGTTCAACTAACCTTCAAGGTCTTGGTGTAGAAGCCCAAAAAATAAAAATTAGCTCATATTTTTAATGTGATAATCTAGCCTTATGCTGGCCTGCATAAGAAATGCCCAATAATGAAAATTTATTTTGTATAGTAAACGTTTCCATTACGGGATTGCAAGTATATATATTGTTGTACAAACATAAAACACCTAAGCCTAGGAAAACGTGAAAAAAAAAGAGAAAAGGAAAGAAAAAGGAAGAAGAAACGATTGCACTAAAATTTCTACAGAAAATGAAACAAAATAACTCACATTTAAACCGCATTGAATTGAAATATGTACCAACGGCTTCTGATCATTTAATTGACCCTTCATTTTTCTCAATTAATCATTTCCATTATGTATTGAATTACACCTTACACACACAAAGGTAGATATGGGAACAGAAAAGGAAAAAAAAAAAAGGATTTAGGGAAGAAGTAAGAAAAAAAGAGAGGTAGATTTCTTACGCGTTGGTGTCGTCAGGAAACAACATCCACCATCCAATTTCGTACATTTAAAAGCTTCCAAACTAAGGTAGGTAGAGGTGGAAGTGGTTATTTCATTTTCAAGTTACAAATTTTCGTTAAAGTATGAAAGAATTGTTGCTTTCGAGTACAGTGCTTCGGCACCAGCATAGTTGGAATGATCATTCTTGGCTCTACATGTTATGATAATTCTTTAAAAAATGAATTTTGCCTGAGATCCATTTACGTACGATGGTATGAATCTATAGTTTGAATTTTCTAGTTTGATAACGAAATGCACCATTATATCTCATAGGTTAATGCCTTCCTACAAGTTAATTTGATTTACTTGGAGCATGGATGATGGTAGATGAAGGTGCAGCGTGCTTTGGAGAAAAAAAGATGTTTATGTCAAACTACTCTAAGTAGCTTTTCACGAATTAGTTATGCTTAATTGATATTAACTTACAAGTTTTCGCTTCTCACAAAAATGTTAGAGATGAAACATATTCGCTTTTTTATTTTTATTTTTAATTCCAGCTTCTGCCCTTGAAATTATAAATTCATAACTCATTCGTCACTTAGAATTTTTGGAAGAAGCTAGTGGGTTTTGATAGCCTCATGCATTAGCTACTGGATAAACTAAAACCATGCCAATCCGAAGTCTGTAGAATTTTATGTTACTTGAAGTAAACTGCACTGGTTTTCCTCCAAAACCAAATTGTTGTGGGGTTTTGGAAATATTTTCGTGCCTCATATGTCGACGGAAGCCAATTTTTGGATATGTTATATTATAAGAGGTTTCCCACTTTACCTTAAAATTTAAAGAAGTTTCGGT
The DNA here is from genome assembly GCA_903798345.1 of Fraxinus anomala. NCBI lineage: Eukaryota > Viridiplantae > Streptophyta > Magnoliopsida > Lamiales > Oleaceae > Fraxinus > Fraxinus anomala. The sequence goes on along the minus strand of CAIGRN010165270.1, from coordinate 16,691 downwards.
GTCGATAGCTATGCAAACGAATTCATTTGCCATATGAAATAGAAAAACAAAACAACTTAGTTTTATTTATTGTTTAAAGATGTGCATACATGGACAATTGTTTTGGAACCTTTTATTTACTTGGTATTACATGCATGCCATTGTTCATGTAAGAAAATAGGTAAAATGCATGGAAAATTGTATTGTTTAAAAAAAATCTCAAGTCAATTCTTAAATTAAATCTGTATGCTTTCCACTAAAATTTAATTAAACTATTTTTTAAAATAAGTCTAGGCTAAGGTACAATTATTCTAGTGACGTTTCGGTCCATGTGGTTTGTAGCTTTACAGCATGGTATCAGAGCATGAGTTTAGTCGATTTTTAGACTTGTCTTATTTATTTTAAGGTACTCCATGGCACCTCACATCCACCAGTCGACCTCATCCTATGATCTAGGTACATTTAACTAAGCAAAGTTAAAATTCTTATTATGAAAAAGATTATGATTCTATTGCTATGTTTTCCATGTTGTGGTACATTCTATATTGACATATATTAGACTAGAAATTAAAGTTGTGGTTGACAGATGGCAAGGGGAAGACAAAATATTAGAAGAAGGAATCATGTTAGTCAACAGGAGATAGATATCCGAGCTTACCTAAATTTTGAGGTAGATGAATCATTAGACCTTGACAATCACATACGAAGCATGTACCAATATTTGCTAAAATCAAAGAATGCAGGTTACAAGATTAGTGACCGACAGGCAAAAGGTCATTTACTAGAAAATCTTGCACCCTGTGAGAAACATATTGGGAAGCTTATTCAAGAATATGCTATCTCAAATTTTAAAAAGTGAACCTCAGGAACTTGACTTTGAGGATTTCTGCAATGCCTATATCTAGAATTGGGAGATTATGATTGGTGATGATATATCTCACTTGCATTATGAATTGGTAGTGATTTCAGATGATGAAGTTACACAATCAATTATGGCAAATGCTAACGAAGAGGTAGATCAAGAGAAGGACCAGAAGAAGTCCTAGGGTAAAATGAGTAAAGATTATGGATATTACTCTTTTATTTGAAAAACAAAATTAATGAATTGTTTTTCCTACTTCAAGATGTAGTCAATAAAAAAATCAATTATGTGATCAAGTTATGCATTTAAAAAAAAGATTTTATTTCTTATTTCAAAGGAATGGCACGAACAAACTAGAATAACCTGATAAGTGACGTCCTACAAGTAGTTCAAAAGCTGGTAGGCTGAATCAGAATCAAGCTGCACCCACACCACTAGCTCATATTGCTCTCCCAGTTTACACCTCAATAGTCTAGTTATTTTGAAGGCGTAAGCCCCATGGTAGTTGAAGAATGGCTTTGCAAGCTAGAACATATTTTTCGACTCATAGCCTGCATTGATGCTCAAAAGGTCCAGTGTGCAGAGTTTATGTTCAATGGTGATGTAAGTCAGTGGTGGGATTCGATGTCCCGAACTAGGACCTAAGAGCAGCAGTTTTACATCATACTGTGAAATGTTGGAACAAGTTCACGATATTTGGTATCAGAAGGAGCAAAGCAATACAATCAACTATACAACTAACAGGAAAAACGACAATTTAGAAAAGAGAAATTAGAATGGTCAATACAAAGGAAATGGCAAATGGCATAATAATAAAGCTAATATCTGATATAGTACCAGGAAGGCCATCGTAGTTGCAGTAGCGCCATGTCCTAAGTGTGGTAAACCACATCGTGGTGAATGCTTTCAGTGTGGTAAGGGCTGCCCCACATATACTCAGAAGGACGATAATAATGACCATAACAAAAAGGGAAAAGCACGGGTCTTTACAATGATTCAGAAGGATGCAGATGAGAACTCAATCATAATAGCAGGTATTTTACTAATATCTAATGCACTTGGTTATGTACTGTTTGATTTGAGAGCTACTCATTCTTTTGTATTAATGTCTTTCATTGCTAAATCTAGTATTATTTATAATAAGTGAAAGAGTATACTAGAAGCTAGCATCACCTCTAGATCAATTAGCTAGATATGTGAACCTTGAAATTGAGGCAAAAACATTAGAAGCTGATAGGTTTGATGTGATATTGGGCATGGATTGATTAGGTTGTAATTATGCAACCATTCATTGTAGAGAAAGGGAAGTGTCTTTTAAAAAATCAGGAGAATAACAATTTTCTTTTCCTGGAGTAAAGACCAAACCCCATCTCCAATTGGTATCGGTGTTCTAAGCCAGGAAAATGTTGAGAAAAGAAATTTATCAATGCTTTATAGTTAACATCGCAAGAGAAAAATAGGTTACGATAAAGATAGAGGACGAACCAGTGATACAATAATTTATAGATGTATTTCCAAAAGATCTATAAAGGTACTCCACCAGATATCTAGACAAGTGGAATTCACAATAGATTTAGCTCCAGAGCAGCACCAGTATCTAAAACTTGATATAGAATGGCTCTAAAGGAACTTCAGGAGTTGAAAATTCAATTACAAGAATTGTTGCTCACTGGGTTTATTCGACCAAGCATATCTCCATGGGGCGCACCAGTGTTGTTTGTAAAGAAGAAAGATGGAAGTATGATGACGTGTATCGACTATCAGGAGCTGAACCGTTTGACCATCAAGAATATGTATCCTCTCCCAAGAATCGAGGATTTGTTTAATCAATTAAAAGGGGCTAAGGTATATCAAGATCGACTTATGATTTGGATGTCATCAATTGAAGGTTTAGGTGAGTGATATACCCAAGATGGCTTTCAAAACTCGTTATGGACATTACGAGCTCACGATTATGTCGTTTGGCTTAACAAATGCTCTAGCAGTATTCATGGATTTAATGAATCTTGTATTTCATCAATACATGGACCAATTTGTCATAGTCTTTATTGATGACATTTTGATATACTCCAAGAATAAAGATCAGCATGAGGAACATCTTAGAATAGCGATAGAAATATTACGTAAGGAAAAATTATACGTCAAATTTAAAAGTGCGAATTTTAGTTTGAGCGAGTTGGATTGCTCGGTCATGTAGTTACTGTTCAAAGAATTGAAGTGGAAGTGGTAACTAATTGGAATACACCGACTAACACAAATGAAGTTCGAAGTTTTCTGGGATTGGCTATGTACTATTGAAGATTTATCGAAGGATTTTACAAGATAGTGGACCAATGACACATGTAATAAGGAAAAGAGTAAAGTTTCAATGGACAGATAAGTGTGAGCAACGTTTTTTGGAGCTAAAGCAATGATTGATTACAGCACCAGTGTTAACCATACCTGAGGGTTCAGAAAGGTTCGTTGCATCCAACAAGGTTTGGAATGTGTACTGGTGCAGCACAAAAAAGTGATTGCCTATGCATTGAGGCAGTTGAAGCAACATGAGCAGAATTACCCGACTCATGATCTAGAACTTGTGGTAGTAGTTCATGTATTAAAGATATGGCACCATTACTTGTAAGGAGGGAAGTGTGACATTTACACGAATCATAAGAGTCTCAAATATTTCTTCACACGGAAGAAATTGAATATGTGACAGAGACAATAGTTAGAGCTAGTAAAGGATTATGATTCACTATTCATTACCATCCAGATAAGGCAAATGTGTTGCCGATGCTCTAAGTAGAAAGTCGATGGGACAATTGGCATCATTACCTACTATTCCGATGAAGTTGATCAAAGACTTTGAAAATTTGCGGATCGAAAGTGGTACCACGGCAGAGCAAGTCACCGCTTGTTTAGAAATAAAAAAGAAATAGAGAGTGAAAAAGAAAATAGACATAAGGATTCTTGAAATCATTGGGTCAAAGTTCTTCATCTGATTTTAACTTTCTTGGGCTTCACATCAAATCTTGTGTGGGTTCCAAGGTACATCCTACAATCGGGATTACATTAGGATTTAGTAAAATGGTACATTGTATTCCATGCCGTATAACAAATAATGCCCTGAACGTAGCTGATTTATTTTTCGTAGAGATAGTGAAACTCCTTGGAGGATTTTTTTTTTTTTTTTGACAAGGATTTTAAGTTCTTTAGCTACTTTTGGAAGGTTTTGTGGGGGTAAGTGGGGCTCTAAGCTGTTATTCTCTAATACACGTCACCCATAGACAAATGGACACCGAAGTAGTTGATAGAACACTAACCTAACTTTTTTGCACTATAATTATTAAATATTTAAACAATTAGAAGGATTATTTTCCATTTATAAAGTTTATATACATTAGGGCCTTACTAATCTACTATTTCTCATTCTTCCTTTGAAATTGTGTATAGGAAAAATCCATTAACGCTTTTGGATTTAATTCATTTACCGATTGGTAAAGGGCTATTTTGGATGCAAAGAAGAAAAACTGAATTGGTAAAGTCATTTCATGAGAAGAAAAAGGGGTAGTTTGGATGTGATACACGACTGCAAACACGTGAGGAAAATATTATTCTAGTTTACAGGACATTGGAAAAGAAAAGTTCTACATCTAGGGAGGAGAATAATCAATTCTTCATGACAATGAAACAAAATTTTGAGAGGATGAATGTGATGTGTGGGGAATTTAAGGATAGATTAAATAGGCAAGATACATTGATTGCAAACTTACAAAGGGGGCAACCTACGAGATTTCATGATGTTAGGAGGCAAGATATGCATTATCCTAGTGCGGAAATTAACCAAATGTCGATAGTTGAAGTAAATTATCCTAGTGCAGAGCAAGTCACCGCTTGATAAGAAATAAAAAAGAAATAGAGAGTGAAAAAGAAAATAGACAGATGGACGAAGATAAAGAAAAAAGATTGGAGCCATAAGAGAGAAAAGAAATTGAGTCTTCAAAGAAAAAAGAAAAGTCAGAAGTGAGCTTCTATGAAAAAGAGAGTGAAATTGAGAGGGCTTTAGTGAGAACTAACAAATCCTTCCCTAATTTGACTATTCCTTTATTGCAGGGTTTCGAAGACTTGGTTGACGAGAACATGCCTATTGGGTTACCACCCATTCATGACATTAAACAACAAATTGAGGAGACTAACCAACCCCACCCTAGTTTGGATATTTCTTCGTTTCAGGAGGTTGATTACTTGTTCCTTGAGGAAGCCAAGGAGTTTCAAAATCAATTGGGGAGTTTGAAGAGCAAAAGAAACAAGGGGGTAAACATGAGTTCGCTAATGGTAATGTATCATCATCCCATATCTAGGTTAGGTGGTATTCTAGTATATTGCGAAAGTCTAGATGGATATGATATGCATTTGAAATGTGTTGTGGATGTCTTAAAGCATGAAAAATATTTTGTCAATCTTGAGTTCCTTAACTATTTTGGGGTGAATTTAAGGACTATGTTAGGAACCAAAACTAATCTCTTCCACTTCGTACTCACACTTTGACATTGTGTATTGTTTTAATCCACTAACTTTATTTGATTTAATTTCTTTACATGTTGTTGAAAGTCATAGTTTAGGTGGGAAGAAGAGGATTGACCATTATGCATCACAAGCTAATGAAACAAAGAAGCGAATGCGTGTACTATTTGATCTGGTGATTAGGTTTGGGTGTACATACGAAAGAAGCGGATTTGAACTCAAAGGAGATCTAAATTTTAGTGGAGATGAACCGTTCCAAATGATCGAAATGATTAATGATAATGCCTAGAAGATGGCTTTTCAAGGTGAGTATAATGTAAATCCTTTCAGTAATGATCTTTCTCTCTTTAACGCAAGTCAAGATTCGAGGACGAATTTTCTTGAAGAGGAAGGGAATGACAAGAAACATGGAGGGCAACAAACTTACAAAATATGGCTCAACTTATAGAGGAAGATGAGATCGCGAGCAACCATGGATCAATGAGTGCATTTACTTGTTCAAGCTACGGAGGCAAAGGTTTGAAGCTAACAGGCCAAACCCCAAGTTTCATGTTAGGCATGAAGGCGGAAACAAGTTGGCTGCATTGGAATCAAGAAAATAAAATTGAAAGCCAGTCAGGTAACTATGATGTCGCATAGTATAAACGGGATGATGTCGCATGTACTATTCTCGAAACAAAGAAGTGGAATTTTGGTTGTACGATGCTGTCGCGGGAGTTATAACTATGCAGTCGTATAATTTTTGGTAGAACTCTTGTTATGGTATCTGTTTAATATCATTTTTATATAATTCAATTTTAATTAGGTTTTTATGGGTTCCCTCTAAATAGGATTTATTATTTTCATTATAAAAACAACACATTATTATTGAGAGATTAAATCGAAGCAAGGTTGTTTTCTTTTTTGTTCTTCATTGAACTCAATTTTGAACTTATTCATCTTTGTTTCATTCAATAATTTCATAGCAAGGTTCATAGTTTTCGTAATTAAGGGGTCAAGTTCTTCCTTAACTTTGGTTTCAATAAATTATTGGGTCGAGTTTCAAACAAGGATTAGTTTTCTTGGATTGTGATTCAATCTTTTGTGGGTTTCAGAGATAATATTGTTACGTGGGTTCACATCACCTTGGCCCTTTAGATGTTTCATTGACTCGTGGTCGGTGTGAATACAAATTCTTTCGACCACATGTAATGTTGCCATGTTTCCGAAACTCGAATAAGAGCAAAAAGATCTTTGTCATAAGTAAGATATAATTCAAAGCCACCCCGCTCAGATTTCACTAAAATATACTATTGGTTGCTATCCTACATTAAAATGGCTACAATTCCAATTCTAGAGGCATCACATTCTGATGTGAACCCACGTAGCAATAGTAGCTCCAAAATCTACAAAAGATTGATTCACAACCCCAAGAAAGCTAAAAGCTAGGTTTAAAGTTTGACCAAATAATTTATTGAATCGATGAACCAAAGTTATGGAAGAATTTGACCCCTTAATTACAAAAATTATGAACCTTGCAATGAATTTGTTGAACATCACAAAGATGAAATCCTTGATAAGTTCGAAATAGTTATTCAACGAAGAATGAGAAGAAAGCAAATCTCGTTTTATTAATTCTCTCAATAATGTGATTTTAAAATGAAAATAATTAAAAGTGTAAAATATCAAGAAGATATCAAAGAAATAGAGTTCTAAACGAAAGAGGAAAAATTATATCGGCTTCAAATTTTTGCACTGCCCTCACGCACTCCATTCAGTTGATTTGGCTATGGGTTGAAATTTTGCACCAGTGCGCAAGCGTGAGCGTTCCGCTTTCTGGCTACACTCCAGGCTTCTCTTCTTCTAACTTAGCTTGAATTAAGTGCCCTAATCTTGGTTCCTCTTCCATGCCCAACATGAAACTTGATGTTTTGCTCGTTTCAATCGAAGGCTCGACCCACATAGCTTGAACAAATAATCCCATGGCTTCCTTGATCGTCTTTGCTCGTGATCTCATCATTGGTCCGTAAACAATTTACAGATCATTGCTAACCTTCGTCCCATGATTGTTGCAACGATTATTCCAATAAAGTTTATGTGAGAAAAATATTTGTTGCAAATATTATTTTAAAAGTATAACTTTTGTTGCATATTCTATTTTGCAATAGCACATGCTCGTTGTCATATATCTTTAATAAGAAGTCATGTTTGTCGCGAAATGATTTACAATGCATTTGACATGTTGCATGATATATTTTAAGATATTCAACATTTGTAGTACAATTTATTATGTAACAAGTGACGATTGTAATTAAATTTATTTCGAAACATAGAAAGTTTGTCGCGTCATCATTTGTGCAACGATGTATAATTGTTGCCTAATTTATTTTTGTGATTATGTATGTCATGCATCTTATTTAAAAATGTAACCTACTTTATTAAAAAAAAACTCACGACTTCATAAAAAGAATGCTTCAATGTACAATTATTAAAATCTATAAATGATTTCAAAATATACAAAAAAAAAAAAAAAAATTAATATTATTATCAACCAAATAGATATAGACCAAAGTATCATTTGAAATCTCTTATCAACCCTCGGTAGAAACATCACCTGTAAAGGTACCATGGGATCATTTCCTTATATTCTACAGGCGTTCGCTCGACCAGATTCTACTTGACTCCTTTCCAGCATGCATTTCTCCTATATAAATAGCCCGTGTAAGAAACAAATATCCATAATCTGAAAATGATATTTGTGCACATGTATGCGAAAAACTCGTGTTTGTGAGCCAATTAATTCGACTATGATAGAAATAGTGAAAAACGTATAATTCAACTTTCATCTTCTAATTAATATGCACTAATTGGGGATCCTAAATTGTGAAATCAAACTCAAGAAACCAAATAATTAGCCAAAACGAGTAGTTTAGTGCTACAATGATTGTATCCATAAATTGTTGTAACACTCGAAGATGAAAAAATGAAATTTGGTTGATTTAAGCACCAGAAACTCAGATCTTCATGAAATCTTGAGAACATCGTAGTATCATATAACAGATATGATCTTCATAAAATCATCAAATCCATCTACTAAAACCTAAGTTCCCAAATAAAAGAGACAATCAGGGAGTTTCTTAAATCATCAATTCCAACAACAGAGAGAGAGAGAGAGAGAGAGAGAGAGAGAGAGAGAGCGAGAGAGA
>CAIGRN010165269.1:0-10994 GCA_903798345.1 Fraxinus anomala | reverse complement strand
TTGGGTAAATAGATTGAAAATTGCTGCTGAAGCTGCTGGTGCATTAGTCTATCTTCATTCTTCAGCTTCTATGCCTATTATTCATCGAGATGTCAAGTCAAGCATCATATTGTTAGACGACACATATACTGCTAAAATATCAGATTTCGGAGCGTCAAGATTGGTTCCCTTAGATCAAACGCAAGTAACAACACTGGTTCAAGGAACCCTAGGTTATTTGGATCCCGAGTACTTCCAAAGCAGCCAATTAACTGAAAAAAGTGATGCTTACAGCTTTGGAGTGGTTCTTGCCGAACTTATGACAAGAAAGAAACCTCTTTCACCTACGAAATCTGGAGAAGAGAAGAATTTGGCTACATATTTCATCACATCCGTTAAAGAAAACATATTATTTCAAATTCTTGAGCCCCGTATTTTGAGGGAAGCTAGTTTTGAACAACTGCAAGCCATTGGGGAGTTAGTGAAAAGATGCCTAAACTTGAAGGGCGATATAAGACCAACAATGAAAGAAGTGGCAATGGAGTTGGAAGGATTGAGGAAATTTACAGTAAATCCTTGGAATCAACAAAGAAATGCAGAAGAAAATATGGCATTGTTGAGTGAACAATCAGACCTGTATGATATCACAATGGCAGGTCAAGAATTTACTACTTCTGGACAAGATAGTTTGCATAGTGATCTGATTTTTCCAAGCAACAATCCTTGCTAAGTGTGATCCGTGTTCAGTGAAATTCCGCATGTGTACGTGAATATTGACAAGTAACAGTTTTAGTGAGTTAAAAGTAATGTTCCTACGAAGAATTGATTTTAAGTTGAATTGTATTTATTCGAAATGAAACTCGAATTTAATCGAATCACAAGAATGAAATGATGTTTGTGTATTTTCTACTACTCCCTCCGTCCTATTTATACAGGCTCACTTTTCTTATTTTCTTGTCCCAATTATATAATCTTGTTTCTTTATTAAAAATATTTTGTTCTGTTTGTTTACTAATATACCCTTATTTAATATACCCTTATTTCTTTACTACTTTCAATAATAATTTACTTCTAGTTATTCATAATTAAATGAGGGTAAATTAGAAAAGTTTTTGACAAAAAATGCTTTTTCAATAACATTAAATAAGATTTCTTAATCCGTGTGAAAAACAAAACAAGCCTATATAAATAGGACGAGTGAGTAATATCTATTCTAAATTCTACCTAAATGCACGTGAAAAATGATTTTTAGAAAGCTTTTATGAGAAAAATGTGTTGGAATCCGAGTCCACCAAATCTTCTTCCGTTCGAATTCTTGACCTATATTTCTCTAGTCTAATTTATATGTAAATTATCAATCGATAATCCAATTTTATTCAACTATGTCTCCTGAGAAAGCTAAATCGTTCTCTAAACACAATCCAAAATATCCCTATTTCTGAGTTCAAATGCTTAGAAACGTATTAAATTGCATTATTACCTATTTTGATGCACAAGTCACAAAACAATTATTTCTAACGTTTATTAAACCATATGCTGACTATCATAATATTTTAATTCTATCTTAAATCACTTGGAAATAAATAAGCAACCTATTATCTAAATGGTGATCAAGCATTTAAATAAACAATTATCACGTGATACCAATCAATTAGACAAATCATATTAAAAGAAATGTTCTTTGAGATAAACGGTAAAACCACAGTTTATGTCCTCATTCGAGCACTTACAAGTTTAGCGTAGCATACTTATGATGAAATTACAATAAGAAATATTAATATTCATCGTCCGGAAAATATGTTTGCAAGAAGAAGAATTAGAATCAATTCGTCTCCTTGAATTACTTTAAACGAGCCTTAAATTGATTCCCAATTATTATTTTGCTTTTAATCTTCTATTCTGAGTTTGAATTTTCAACTTTTGATAAATTTGCCTTGAATATCTTCTTAAACCTTCTTCTCCACCTTCAATTTATTAGACAATTTCTTGTTGGAAAAATCCTTTATCGTCATAACGATCGTTCATGTTGGATCATCAAAAATAGGTAAACTAAAGCGGAAGAGTACCTGAATCAGACATTATATACTAACGGCATGTTAACAGCTCATCATGAAATTAGGAACATGTCTGGTTTCTACACATAAAGGCCCACAATTTAATTGGATACTTCAAAATCCAAAATACAGAAACCTTATTAAATCACTTTAAACNTGGTCTCTACACATAAAGGCCCACAATTTAATTGGATACTTCAAAATCTAAAATACCGAAACCTTATTAAATCACTTTAAACGGGCTTAACCAAAATAGAGTCTTTAATTTAATACACAATATTTTACATATAAGTCCACATGTTCGATTAAAATCTTTACAATCTCCCCATTGGGCTATATGTGTTACCTATATTTGTGCATTAAATATAATTTTATAAGTACTCAAAATTTTGTTATCATTACCGAATGCATCCCTAAACAATTCGGTCCATCAATCATATCAACATAGGATCAAAGTCGCTTTCGCTACTTATATCGTAACTAAACCCATCAATGGTCACGTATATTGACATAACTGAATGACATGGATCAAGCATGGATGTGTATCATAAAAATTACATGTGATGTAATCTTAACATGGCTATTTCCAACTGGTCCACATGAATACCTTAGTGAGATCATTTTGAAACAAATTCAGAGATAATAAACCAAAAAATTTATAAATAAAGATAACTTTAACCATAACCATATCCAAAATGACAGTACATGTGTCTAATATGAAATGCACAGAAATACAAACTCTCACTGAAACTATATATCTTCAAGAGACTTACACACATATGAACAATATGCTCATAAAAGACCTTGTGTATCAATTCCTTAGTAAGTGGATCCGTAACCATGGAGTTTGTCTCAATATGCTCTATTGACACCTGTCCACCCTGCACTCTTTCTTTAATAGTCAGGAACTTGATCTTTATATGTTTTGACTTCGTCGAGCTCCTGTTGTTATTGGAATACAGCATTGCTGATTTATTATCACAAAATAACTCGAGTTTAGACCTCCTATCATAGACAGACTAATTATTTGTATTGAAAAATAATGCAAGTTTATGTCCAATCTTTAGATGAGAAAACATGACACTCAATCGTGTATGGCTATAGAACTCCCCACTGTAATTTAAAATGATGTAGAAAGAGAGAAATGAGGGCATGAATGGGTGACTACTAATTATAATACCACTAGCTGGAATTCTGAGGCTTTAAATATTATTTTCTCATTCATTGATGCTAATCAATTTCGTTTGATTTCAACATGCAAGGTGGCTAAAAAGGCGTGGTATATATTGCAAGTTGTTCAGGAAGGAACCTCAATTGTAAAGTCCTCTAAACTCCAAATGTTGACACTAGAATTTGAACAATTAACCATGAGAGATGAGCACTTCAAAGATTTCTGTGCAAAACTAAGTTATATCACCTACTCGACCTACACCTTGGGAAAGAAATACTCAGAAAGTAAAATTGTGAAAAAAATTCTTAGATCATTACCTGATAGGTTCCACTCCAAGGTAATCGCTATCGAAGAAATCAATGACATAGAAAACATGAAAGTTAAAGAATTGGTAGGATTCTTGATGAGAATAACGAAAAAAAGACTAGGAATAGCCTTTAAAGCCAAGGAGGTTGAGATAGAGGACGAAGATGATGAAAGTGAGAATGATGACCAGATGACCATGCTCATTAAATAATTTAAGAAATTCTTGAAAAACAATTAGAAAGGAAGAAGCTAAAAAACTAAGCCATCCCAAAAGAAATTATTCAGTAACTCCAGGCAAAATCCTATCTTATCTGTGGAAAATAGCTAAAATCATGTCTAATGTCATAAACATGAAGGGTTTGGACACATAGCGGCCGAGTGCGTAAACACATTAAAGAAGTCTCAAGGCAAGAAAGCTATGAACATAACCTAGAGTGAAGATAAAGATAAAGAGACAAAATTAGACGATGAGGACAAAACCGATGACAATTAGGTTACATATCTAACTGTCAACCTTATGCTAATATGTCATATCTGTCGCATGCAAATCAGAACTTACTAAATACAGATTTAGTTGGAACCATCAATGCATGCTTAGAATGTGGAACTCTGAAAAGATACCTGAAATCTGAACAAGAAAAAAATGTTACCATTCGGCAATGATGGAATACATTGAAGAAGAAAGAGCTGTGGTAGTAGCCGAAAAAGAAGCCTTGTCCAAAATCGTAAATGAGAAGGAAAAACAGTTGCTAGGACTTCAAGCTGAATTAGATCATGCCAAGGAAAGAGTCAAACAGCTTACGATTGGATATGTCTGCCTTAACGAAGTACTTAGCTATGGAAGGACTTCTAATGACAAAGTAGGTTTGGGATATGAAGGGAAAGGAAAGGAGAAAGAAACCACTCAACCGAAGTTCATTAAAGCAACAGTGTGATCTAAAATATTGTAGGGATCTGAAAAATTACAAAGTTAGCCATCTGAAACTACTGTGAAAGTGCTAGACACACCTACCACCAACATGACATTACCACCGACAGACACTGGACAGCAAGTTCTGACTACCTCAAGAAATTTGTTTCAGATCACATTATCAGATAAACACGTAAAATATAGAATATGTAAGTTACTGTACACGATCAGATATGAACACAATTTGCACCATTATTTAACATGCAGAAAATCGAATCACACTAATAGAGTTAACTTGCTAACTGACACCTTAAAACAAGATTCTAAGACTAGAATAAGGGAAGTTTGGATACGAAGAAGTGATCTTAGGTGTTATGCTATTAATGTTGCTCATAAATCTATTGTACCTATCTCTTGGTACTTTGTTAATGGCTATTCCAGACACATGACTAGTAATCATTTTATGTTAACTAATTTTAAAAGTCGTGCAGGAAAAATGGTTCCTTTCAGGGATATAGCAGATATCCAATTACTACAGTATTAATCAAAATTCTCTTACAAAATTCTCTTACAATGTTCTGTGACACTACTAGTACTACAAATATCTCTAAGAATCGTGTTCAACATTCTAAGACTAAGAACATTGATATTCGACGTCATTTCATTTGAGACTTAGTGAAAGAAATATTGTTGTCCTAGAAAATGTTTACATTGAAGGACAACTGGTTGATTTACTTACCAAGACTTTAGATACCGTCAAATTTGAGATTTTGCCAAAAGTCGTTGGCATATGCATGATATATTAAAGTTCAGTTCGATGTACATAAGTTTTTATTATTATTATTATATGCATTCATTTTGTTTGCATGCGTTTTACATTTTTATGAAAAAGAAAAAAAATGAAAAATATAAAAAGAAAAATTGGGGGTTATCTTGCAAATGTCACAAGATGTGATATTTTGATTGGTTTGTGGTTATTGAGATAAAATTGAAATCTCCAATCAGTGTGGTGTGCTCACTTCAACTTATGGTAATGTATTTTCGATAAGTACACCTTAGGACATTATGATAACATGGTTGTGGCCATTTTCTGACTAGGTAGGCATCTGAAGATGACGTGTTTTAGTGTAGACCCAAGGTCAGTATCTATGTCTCTCTGCACTACAATATAATGTTGTGTAAATAGACAAGTTCATTGGAGAAGAAGGCTACCACCATAGACGTATGAAACTGTCCTTGATAATAAACATAAATCATGAGAGAAAAGGTACCCCTATGACTGTGTGAAAGAAAACTCCATGAATTGACAAGATTATGATTTAAAAGAATATAGAAAATGTCATCACATGAGTGTGAAAAAATAAATTTAGATGCTCTCGTCTAGCGCACACATATTTTTATTTAAAGAGACCATTTCAGATGATGGCAGTTTGAAACACACTTTTGCATGTAGTCATTGGAAGTGTTAAATTTGGTAAAGACTTGGTCCATTATTCATAATGTCTAAAGTGTACTATCACACTCTCACGTTTTAATCTGAGAAATTAATTGAATTCATTGTGAGCAACATCCGAATGAAAATTTCATGCTTATATTGAGAATTTTAATTTGATTGTGAAATTTGTCTAAAAATATTGTGATTGATTCATTTTTTAGTAAATTTTCAGATTTATGTGTTATTGACACGTGTTGGCTTTTTCATAGATTTTTTATCAACAGTCTAACTTTGGTAGTAAACTTTAGTATCCATTGTATAAAGGAAAAATTGAGCTAAAATGTTTAGAAATAAAATCTAGGTCGAACATGAGTGGACAGTTGAGTTTTACTGATTGAGAAAGTACTAATTGCATTTGATCTCGAATTTCGTAATTTCAAGCTATTTTTGCAGATTATAGATAACATGTGAGTAAGGAGGAGATTGGTTATCCTTAGTACCAGCTAGTTCCATTCATGCAGCACCGAAGGGACAAGGTTTTGACCTCTTATCATGTTAGACTAAAGGAAAGATGTTGTTGTTACTACTCCTGCTGAAGAGAGAGTAAGGTCCCACCTAATTGAGGAAGTCAACAAAGACACTGAATCTCAACTCTAATCAGCCAATTCAGACCAACCTTCTATGGGCCAAGAAGTCATAATACAATAGTGAAGTGGCGATAAAGGCAAGATCGGAAGGTTTGATTCCACTTCCCCAACAAGTCAAAAGTAGAAAGAAAACGAGGGAGTTGTTCTTTAATTGCTTTTGATTATTTTGCAAAATTACAAAACCGAAACTATTGTATTTTTTATTATTTGATAGTAGATTATTTTACCCGTGCCATGGGGGCTAGTGGATGTTTCCCTTAAAGGTTTACAACTTTATATCTGGTGTTTAATTTTATTTATTTCCACAATTGATTACATCTCATAGAACAGTAGTCTGTTAAGCTGTGCCAGCCAGAATGGCGTTCAAAATTGCCCGTTGGAAGTTCAGCGAAACCAACCTAAAATGAATAATTAAGACAATTTGCTAAATTAACTAGGTTTTAGTATTTACAGGAGCTATAAGTATTCATTTAAATCCAGAATATATTTTTTTTCATCGAAGTTCGATAGATTTACAGTTTTCTCAATAGGCAGTGACAAGACTTGAATTCAGGTCTTTTGCTTGGTTCTCATACCATGTTAATATTTTTATGTATAAACTTAAATGACTTCGTGGAGGAGCTATATTAATTCTTTTTGCGAACCTCGAATCAAAACCTTTCTTTTATACGCTAAATTTTTTCTTTAACAGGTTTACAGTCATTGGGTGAGATGATTTTGCTTTAATAACAGGCGATGGTGGCCACGTTTTTATAAGTAGATGTGTTTCGCTTTGTTCCAAGGCTGAAGACGTGCTCAATGGATATTGTTCTGGCATTGGCTGCTGCCAAACTTCTGTTCCAAAAGGGCTAAAATTTTTCTTGACTTCACTCAGTACTTTGAAAAATCGCATTGCGGTCTCATCATTTGTCCTTGTAGCTATGCATTTGTTGGTGAGAAAGAGCATTTTATCTTTCGTGGTGCAAAGGATTTATCTAATCCGAGTTTTCTGAAAAGGACTCGGGTTACTGTCCCAATAGTCCTAGATTGGGTGAAAGGGAATTTGACTTATGCACAAGCTAAAAATTCGACAGAATATGCTTGTAAGGCTAATAGTCATTGTGTTGATTCAGTTACTGGTTTAGGAGGGTATCGTTGTAGCTGCAATGGAGGGTATGAGGACAACCAGTATCTTGATCCAGGCTGCCAAGGTTAGTTATATTTCTCTCAAACTACTTTGCAGATGTCGTTTAGACAAAAATACTTGTAGCTCATATTTTGTACCAGTAAGTGTATCCCTTTTGCATTTTTGTCCAGATATTGATGAGTATGTAGATTCAAAAAGCAACAATTGTGAAAAGATTTGCATAAACACTCCTGGCAGTTTTTAACCGTTCTTGTCCACCTGGATACTATGGTGATGGCGAAATGGATGGCCGCGGTTCCATTGCTAATAAGAGTTCCCCGTAATCAAGGTGGCCTTAGGTAATTCATTGATTTGATTCCAATTGTTACCATATTAGGATGTGGTGAATTTCTTAAAATATAAAAGATAACAAAAATTAGGTATCGAGATATGGCATGAATTATATGTACGATCCTTCAATCACAAAGATTTATAGGATGTTTAGAGTATTGAATTAGACCACACTAAATATGATTAAAGTATAGAAAGAAGTTCAATTTTTCTGTTGTGTTGCATAATAACGTCCAATTTTGTGTAGTAAATGTGTGTTCATGGTTTAATGGATCACCGAAATTCTAAATATGAATGATTCTTTCATTTTTCATATATATAATTATTTAGTTTCCTTTCTTGAAAATTACATGCAGGTATAGGATTTGGGCTTTTGTCCCTACTTATTGGAGTAACTTGGCTATATTTTAGCATCAAGAAAAGGACGCTCACAAAACTCGAAGAAATTCTTCTGTGAAACGGCAGTTTTCAGTTGAAGCAACAACTCTCTTCTATCGAGGGTAATGTGGAATCGTCTACAAAAGTCTTCACAGAAAAAGAGCTTGAAAAAGCTACTGACAATTATGTAGAAGATAGGATCCTTGGTCGAGGTGGTTATGGCACCGTTTATAAAGGAATGTTGTCGCCATTAAGTAGTCCCGAGTAATGGATCAGAGCCAAATAGAACAATTCATCAATGAAGTGGTTATTCTTACACATAATAACCATCGAAACATAGTGAAGCTCCTAGGATGTTGTTCGGAGTCCGAGGTTCCTTTAATGGAACTCTCTTTGAACACATACGAGGTAAAGAGGCATTAACTTGGTTACCGTGGGAAAATTGTTAACCTGAAAGTTTTAAGTTTGTTTCAGGCCTACAATGAAGGAAGTGGCTAAGGAACTTAAAGGTTTAAGGAAGTTTAATAAACATCCATGGACTCATCAACCTGAACATGAAGAATCTGTAGGATTAATGAATCCAAATGATTCATCGGACTTTACGCTGCTCCAGTGACCTCAACACACCTTTACACTGTTCCAATTATCCCTTATACCAACACTGGGGAACTATCTAGACAATACAGTTTAGATAGTAGTCAAATGATATTCCATCATGTAAACAGACCTCGATGATGGACATATAGGCCTTTCTTGGTCCTCTACTCATATTCATACAGTTTCCTCTTGTTTGTGCCTTTTAGTCTTCATTTGATGTAATTCGTGTACTTTTTTGTTATGCTCAAAGGAGCAAACTTACTGTTTTCCTAAGGTTTATGTCGAGCTATGATTTAGCATCACACGACTTTCCTTGTAAATGAAAATAAATAAAGTCTTGAACTTTAATCCATTTTTAGTTCTATCACGAAGTACGTTAGGAATAAGAGTAATCAAAAATTGATGAAACATTGCTCTGATCCATATGATAAATAAGAACTCTGAATTCTAATAATGTTATTTTTACTCGATTATGCTTGGAATCTAAGAGGAAAGTTTTCTACCTCGACTTCTGTATAAGGCCAAAATTGTGAGGTTGAGAATGGCAAACTATTTGTAACTCTTACTATCTTGATTTGTTTGAGGGGTTGTGATTGGTTATCATTTTGTGTTCTTTTGGAAGAAAAAAAAATTTCCTACTTTTTCTGAGTTGATCTGTATCAAATAAAATAACCATACATATTTGTTTGAGCTGTGAATACATAAAAATAACATCAGATGTTACTGCAGCATTCACTTTCTACAATTGGTCGACTTATTGTGTGTGTCCTTTATTTCTAACGATTAGTTACTGTACTTAATGGTCTTAGTATCTTGGTCTCTCAGCATAGAGGCGCCTTCTCCATTTCTCATAATTTTTAAAGCTAAGTATGCGGGACCTTTAGATTGTGCTCATAGGATCATCAGTTAAGAACGTTTGCCTGGTAATGAATCGATGATATCGGCATTTCTTGCATCCAATTTGCATAGGTCCCTTTTGTTGAAGATATGAAATAGTCCTATGTTCTCAATGATATTGTTGATCTGGTGGAGAAGTACAATGGCGAGGTTAACGCTATATATTATTTCAAGAATTATTCTATTTGTACATTCTTTGTGTATATCATGGTTGACATTTTGTGAGTTGTAAAAATCGAGGTCATTGATTATTTTAAGTGTTGTTAAAATCAATATCAAAACTATGTGCCACATCACACATTGTCAAAAAAAATATCAACCATGATGTACAACAAACAAAACTATTATCCAATATATATTATATTATATTATTAATAAAAGAGTCAGTTTGCCTTTACTATTCATAAGCCGAGCCGAGCCGATGGCTTCATGGCTTGGCTTGACTAATTTTTTTTTTTTTTTTTTTAATTTATATACAGCCGAGCCAAATGGCTTGGTTCGGCTCGGCTAACTTCTTCTTTTTTTTTTTGTTAGTTTTGTTTACAGCCAAGTCAAGTGGCTCGGCTCGGCTAACTTTTTTTTTTATACGTTTGATTCAGTATTTTAAGTTACGGATATTCGTTTTAAGCCATTTAAAATTTGTTGGAAATATTGAAGTGTGGCCATGATAAATATATGATTAGCATAGAGGCGCCTTCTCCATTTCCCATAATTTTTAAAGCTAAGTATGCGGGACCTTTAGATTGTGCTCATAGGATCATCAGTTACGAACGTTTGCCTGGTAATGAATCGATGATATCGGCATTTCTTGCATCCAATTTGCATAGGTCCCTTTTGTTGAAGATATGAAACTAGTCCTATGTTCTCAATGATATTGTTGATCTGGTGGAGAAGTACAAAGGCAAGGTTAACGCTATATATTATTTCAAGAATTATTCTATTTGTACATTCTTTGTGTATATTATGGTTGACATTTTGTGAGTTGTAAAAATCGAGATCATTAATTATTTTAAGTGTTGTTAAAATCAATGTCAAAACTATGTACCACATCACACAATGTCAAAAAAAATATCAACGATGATGTACAACAAACAAAACTATTATCCTACATTAATGAAAGAGTCAGTTTGCCTTTACTATTCATAAGCCAAGTCGAGCCGAGCC
>CAIGRN010165258.1:0-12424 GCA_903798345.1 Fraxinus anomala | reverse complement strand
TGTATAAAATACACTTATCATTTACACAAAATTAGTTAATAAATAAATGTGTTATATTCAAATTTCCAAAACCTTTAGTTGGGAGAGCAAGGGAGAAGCTAAAGATTTCATTTATCTCAATTTCTTCTAGAGTTCTAGTATCTCGTCGAAGAGCAAAGGAATAATCTAAATTTTTCAGAGGAACAATTTTTCAGAAAGTTTGTGTGCTCACAACGTAAGCAAGTTCCAAGAGATGATAGAATCTACCAAAAGGCATCTCGATAGCATTATATGGAGTAGAAATTGCTAGTATCTTCCGAAAACATGGTTTGCGAAAGTATCTTCTCTTACAATGGAAGCACAACCCACTTAGGTTGCTAATCTCAAACATAACTTGAGATTTGGTTTTCTTGGACAAATTTAGCCTTCCAAATCGGCTCAACCTACTTTAAGCGTTACACTTAGCCCCTGTTTGGACTCTATTTTTCCAAATTATAATGAGAGAAATAGTAATTTTTTGGAGTGTGTGGTTAAAAAAGAAGATATTATTTTATTAAAAATGTGTGGTTGATAAGAAGAAATATAAATTTTAATTTTAATTTAACGGAGGTCAAACAGAAGCTTAGTACATACTACTATTTAATTATTATGGATAAAGCTTAACCGTGTATATATATATCGTTAAACGTCAACCAAAACCCAAGTGCATGAATTCTTTTCATAACTCTATTGTGAATTCATCAACAATCCACTAATCCTAAGAATGTCCACTCCTTGATGGAATATGAATAAGAATATATTCTATCGTAATTCTTTACGTTGGCGTAATAGAATATGTACTCTAATGAAAATACTAATCCTACCAAATATTCTCATCCAAAATCCATATCTTTTTTCAAACTAGGAGACAAGTGGAAATATACCCAGCATATTGTTCATACCACTTATGTTAAATTATTATGCACCCAAATAAGAACACTAGTCAAAAATGGAGAATAAGTTCCATATCACTTAGAAAATATAAGGGTTTAGACCACGTTTCCGTAATAATCTAATTTTTTTGAGTTATATTTTCAAATGAGTCGTCATCTCACAAATATAAAAAATAATATTAAGAGTTCGAGTTACTCTTCTTAATTAACGTCGAATAATACTTTAAAAAATTGTTATAACACAACACATAATATGTAATTTAAGCGGGGATCTTTCTTACACTTTATTCAATAAAAAAAAAATACCTCGAACATTTTTTCTTCCTCGTGTTATGTCATGATACGTGTGAGTTAGGTTAAACTATAAAGAAAGCAACTAAATAATAGGAACATAAGAAATTCTCCCACAAAGTGGAAAAAAAAAATGTTCACACTGTCAGCAGTTACATGGTACAATTGTCTTCCATAATTATTCCCATTTACGCACTTTCCATTAGTATAAATAGCCCCTCAATGGCTCATAATCAATGTATTCAAAACAGTCTATCTTCAGCCTTTTATAAGGTAACTATAATCATGTTTTTACTTATTTTAGCCATCTCTATGTATTTTATTATATTTTCAAAGTTTCTGCACATGTAATATTCCAAAGTTTAATGCATAGATTTCATCATGGTAATTGGCATATACTAAATTCCATAGAAATTCGAGGTTAAAAAAAAAAGGTGTATTCTAAGTCGAGTTCGATAATTTGTCGATTAGCTATTGAACAAAATTATCGGAACTTGGAAATATCATTAATTAAATTTGAAGTATACTTTCTTAGATCTTATTTTTGTTTCCTTAATGTTGTACTGACTTTAGTTTAAAAGAAGAAGAAGATTTTGGTTTCTTCAACTGAAAATGGAAGCTGTTGGGAGGTCCAGTGGAGCCATGTATGAGTGCTTACTCTTTGGTATGTTATTCTTCTTTCTTTTATTATTCTAATTAAATTATAGTATTCGAAATAGTTCGAAAAATAAATAAACATAAACAAAACATTTAAGGGTTGAATTTTAATGTAATATTGAGTGTGTTTTTCTCTCAGATATGGACGATACATTGTACCCCTTGAGCTTAGGTATCAACCTGGCTTGTCGCAGGAATATAGAAGGTAACAACTCCTGTCAATGATTGTACCTAGTAATTTGATGGAACTTCTTATGTTATTTTGTTGATTATCACATTTTGTTTTTTAGAATTTATGTTGCATCACTTGCGTATTGAAGAAAGTGAAGTCCCAAGAATGTGCTTGGAGTTGTATAGAGAACATGGGACGACAATGGCTGGTCTTAAGGTAAGATTAACATCGTTTTCTACTACACTAGTTTAAATGGCAGCAACGTCGATCCAAATTTGACTAATGAGTGGATTCCACATCCATTTAAACTAGTGCTAAATATCATAGGTGTTAGATAGCATTATACCATGCTAATAGTAGTATTCGAGTTAAACGTCTTGATTGTTAGATAACATTACTCCTTGCTAACGGTAGTATCGACTAAAGTATGATGGATGACAAAATTTTTGAAATTACGAATAAGTTTTAGAATTAATATTTTGGTATACACAAGTATGCTACAGTATTTTAAAAAATTGGCAAAAATATAGGCTACGGTGAATAGAATTTTCTTGAAATTGAAAAAATGCGAAATATAATTATAGGAACTAGATATTGACGAATGTAGCCTGAGATGACAATTGAATCAAGTACCTCAGAGTTCTAACAGAGTAGAAAAAATATTTGACCCAATTTAGTTTTTTATTAAAATTTTCTCCTCAAAGATTCAACTGTCAAGGTAAAAAAATGACGTGAATCTAGCTAGTAACGACGTGTGTGGTTCACGATTCTCTATAGGATAATGACATTTGTACACTGATTTCTTACACCATTGTTGACATTTGCATTGTTGTCAACAAATAATTGGATGAAAAAACTGTTATTTTTTAAACTGTCTTATTAAATAATGCCACGTGACAAAGTGTAAACGATGGTCTATGAATTACACCAAGCATGATCCTTCTCTATATTTTTAGGGAACACCTACTCCGCGTACTAAAGTTAAGTCTTTAATGCTAATACCCATTTGTGTCACTTCTTGCAGGCACTTGGCTATGAATTTGATAACGACGAGTTTCATGCTTTTGTCCATGGAAGATTGCCATATGAGTTGCTAAAACCTGATCCAGTACTGCGCAATCTCCTACTTTCCACGCCCCAACAAAAAATAGTACGTCAAAAGCATAGACGAGTTGTATTTCAGAAACTACTATAACAATTGTTATTCACAATGTGTCCTTTTTTTTTTGTGAATTTAGATCTTCACTAATGGTGATGAAGCACACGCAGCTCAAGTTTTGAGTAGGTTGGGTTTGGAAGATTGTTTTCATGGTGTAATATGCTTTGAAACACTTAACCCTCCTATGGGACTGGGATCTTGTTCAAGCATAGATGGAATGGATGAAGGACATACTGAGAATGTTCAAACACAAATTCTGTGTAAACCTTCTGTACAAGCAATGGAAGCTGCCATTGCCATTGCAAATGTTGATCCCAAAAAAACAGTAATTACTGAAAACTTATCTACTAAATGAACTGAGTATTTGCCTATTGTCAGGCGGCATGTTTAGAATGGTGGACGGGATAATATCACATAATATCAAGGATAAACTGAGCATGATTGCTAAACTTATAAATCTCATGTTTGGTGTAGATTAAAATCAAAATTTCAGTATATTTTGATAAAAGTATATGAAATATGTTGGTGAAAATTTGTGAGTCCCATAAGACATATAGTAAAAGTAATTGTTAACTTTGACTTGCGATTTTAATTTACACCAAACATGGGTAAAAAGTAAAAGTTGCACAATCTGAAAAATAAGTTTTTGAACTTTTAAGTCTCAAAATGATTTTTCTAACGAAGAAAGCTCAAAAAATGTTAGCCAACATGCTCAAAATCTTAAAACAATGTATTGTTTGGTATTACGTGTGAAACATGTCGTTATGGTAAATAAAAGTTCATTCATTTTTTTCTTCTCTCTTTCAGCTCTTCTTTGATGACAGTGTTCGCAACATTGCCAGTGGAAAAGCTGCTGGACTTCACACAGTCATTGTGAGTCCATGAATTTCCTAATGTCAAATCAACCAATTTATCTCTGACCTATTCTAATGCAATATATTATGAAATGCAGGTGGGTAGAGAAACTCTGGTGCCAGGAGCAGATTATGCTCTAAGTAGCATCCATAATATTAGAGAAGCACTGCCTGAGATATGGGAAGAAGAAGAAGAGCATTTGGAGCTAATTATCCAACCTGCTGCAGTAGAAACTGTAGTCCTAGCATAGACCAGACTACGTCTGCTTATAGATTCATAGTTTACGGAAGAAGGTTTCATTTGATATGTACGAGTAGGTTTATGGAAGAAGTCGACCACTTGCAAAGAATCGGGAAGTGCTATAAAGGGTCGGTCGTACTTGTTAATTATAATTAAGCAAAAATAAGATTTCAGTAATGTATTTCTCTCACATTTGCAACAAACTTTTAGAATGTTCGACTGAAACTTAGACCAGCAACAGTTAGCAAAAAACAGGAAGAATCAAAATGTTAGCATGTTGCATACCTGAAACTAAGATGTCTAGAAAGAAGGATACTATAATAACATTGTGATACTGTATAACAACTAGAGTAAAAATAGCTAGAATTTTGCATCAACTGAAGAAAAGCTTTCAAATTCATCCTTCTAACCCGAGGCTGGGATGGAAAAATCAGTAAGTTACATTTCATCAATCATCAGTCCCATAGTAAAAACAGAAACGGGAAAGATATGTTTTCTTGATCGGGGAGGTAAACAGGTGGATAAATAATCCAGAGTTTAGTGGAATCCCCAGGGAAATTAAACTTCAGTAATGGGATTTGATTCCAGCAAAATGCTTAAATATGGTTTGTAGAATTCCGACGTGGGGAAGGGAATCTAAAAGCCATTACAAGATGAATGTATGTTCTTCCCTTGAATGCCAACATGAATCAGGATAATACCAATCGCACTTGCAATCAATTGTAATCAAATGTATAAAAAACTACATTCATTTGATAGGTAAGTGATTCAAAAATTACAGTTCAACATAACGAGAAACTGTGTGTTAGCACTTCATTCTCAGTAAGTGCAAACCAGCTTTACAGTTAGCCTTTAACTATTTAGATGGTCTAATTTCAACATATTCATTATTCCTATGTTCAAAAGGAGAATGCAGAAGTCACTGACAGCAAAGGTTTTCAAACCTAAATCCTACTGCCTAAATATTTTTGACTTTTAGATCCATAACGGCAGGATA
This sequence comes from Fraxinus anomala, assembly GCA_903798345.1. Classification (NCBI taxonomy): domain Eukaryota; kingdom Viridiplantae; phylum Streptophyta; class Magnoliopsida; order Lamiales; family Oleaceae; genus Fraxinus; species Fraxinus anomala. Next base: position 7,142 of record CAIGRN010165258.1, on the reverse strand, counting down.
TCATTTCCCTTTGACAGAAATAAAAGAAAACACACTCATCACAGTTATACAATCTACAAAATCCAATTATTAGAAATGTTATTTTCGCAAGGATCAACCGGTGAGATGCCGAAATCAGTCTATCCAAGCAAGGGACCTGCACAGATTTCAGTTCACACTGACATGAAAAGGTGCAATGTGTTTATTATACCAAAATTTATCAACTTAAATCAGTCCATTTGTGTTCCTCTTCTTTGTAACAAGTATCGAAACTTACCTTCAGGTTCCACCATCAATATTCTGAAATAGGTATTTAGCATTCTGCAGAAGAGTATCAATCTCTTCATTTGCGGCATCGAGCAAGCGCACTTCTTGGATTTCCTCCTGCAATTTTTCCATCTGCTCCTTGTGTATTCTGCCAATAGGTAAGTGTCACAGCGTGTATCAAAACCTCATCCTCGGTGATTACAAGGGCAGTTACTTCTTTTAAATCACTCACAAAATCACCCGCTCTTCAAATTCATTGCTCAATTCCTTCAGCATTGCCTTCCCTGATTCCAGCAACTCGGACACCTTCATGAAATTACAATAAGATTCATGCATACAGGAAAATATATTACAGAAACATTACTTCCTAATAGAATTTAGAACATTTAAGCAAGGTATTTTCTCTACTCTGAAAGCAGAGGTCTTTCTTATATGAATTCATGACGAGACAACGAGTCCAAGTATTAAGGACTTTTACCAGCTGAGTAAAGCGATCAATCTTCTCCAGAATTTGAGCAATCTCCATCTCTATCTGTTCGGAATGCAAAGTGCCTGGCTCACTTTCTTCTCCTGAAACCTTTACAGGAGTTCCATCTTCCACTGCTGTTTCCTTCTCCTCAACCTAATAATTGAAGTTTAGGTCATTAGAGAACTGAAAGTGAATTTATATTCTCTATTTTTAATTCTTAATGCTTTGAAACAGAGAAAGTGGAGAAACATACAGAAGGTTTCAAGCGTTTTGCCATGCCAGTGGTCCCAATTGTTTCCATTTAGGATGATATTTGTGAAAACTGGAACAAGGTAGTAGATATATAAAATCTCAGAATTCACAAATTTGAAGCCTCAAAAATAATACTTGAAGTGTGGACTGCTGCTAAATATTTGAGCATCTTATTGGTATTCAGATGTTAGCAATATCTACCATTGCATTTGATAAGCATTTTGTCACAACCCGCATTATAAGTGAATCCTCAGACTTCTTATTTTTGTCCTCAAACAGACAATAAGAGTACCAGGAATTATCTTTTCTTAGTAAAACAATCATTAAATTGTAATTGCTGTCTCAAAGAGATTTCTAGGGCGAATAGAAAAATAAGACTACTGGAAAGAAATTAAAGAATAGTTGAACTTGTATGTTTGTAATTGGTATGTTTCCTATTGCCAATCAGAAAACTATTTGCAGTAAGTGTTTGTTATATTTACATAACACTATAAAATTGCAGCATATTAACTCCTGTACACTATGATACTACCACCATGCAATGCGAAATTAAAAGACAACCATATAGGAATAAACAACGTCAACCTGCAAAAGAAGATTACAAAATATTGTCAAGTTACATCTAGCAAGCATGTCGTCAATCTACCATATGCTCCTTTGTCACAGTCAAGTGTCAAAACTATTGGCATTTATTAGATGGCCTTGTAAACCGTTCAACGCTTCTCTCTAATCCATAATGACCAATCTAAACAGTAACCAGCACAATACAACAACGTGAAGAAACTGAGCCTTATTTTCAATAACTTAACCAATACGATAAATGCCGTAAATCACTAATCACCTCCATCTGACACTAATGATGTTATAAATACACTACAGATGATTGTAACATAAAAAGGAGAATCAATTTACACGAGCGAACCAATGTTACACAGAGAGAGACAAATGGTTAAACACTTGTATCAGTCAACATGAAGCTCCCCTTTTATATTATGTAGAAGTACTTTCACTAACAAAAAAGAATCATCCTCTCCTCACACACAATTAGCTAATAGCAATTAATGATTAATCAACTCAATGTAGACATTAGTTGAACAATGTCATATAGCACTCAATTGGAATTATGCCATTCATAAATTAGTAAATTACCATATGAAAAACACCAACAAAATTAGAATTAATCAGAGGCGGAGCCACCACTTCTAAAGGCAAGGGAAAAACCATAAACAGCCACATAAAAAATTCCAGAGATATTGCTGAGAAAATCGCTGTTTCGTAATGAAGATTACCATCCATTTACAATAATTTTGAAAAAAAAAATCTAAGGACTAGAAGATGAGAACCTTAGATCGAGGATTTGTTGTAATTCGCAAAAATGTTTTCTCACAGATAAGTCTGATACTACCTTTCTTCCAAGTTTGGTGATGAAGAAGTAGAAATCACGATAAATTGGCGCCAAGGGAAAACCTTTTAACCGATTGTCCCCTCCTGTTGCTAACTTAAGCAGGCCTTGGTTATATAGTTTGGATATGCGAAGATGGGCTTTTAATGGGCCTGTACATAGAATCTGTACCCCTTTTTTCTTTTACTTTTAAATTTTACTACATATCAACTATTTATTCAAGGAGAAATGCTATAAGTACATAAATGTATATACCTAGTTTTACACCCTTAATTGTGCGTGCCCCCCCCCCCCCCCCCCCCCCCCAGCTTTGGGCCTATTTTATTTTATTTTTTACTTTTATGTTTTTATTTTAAATTTCGAAGTCGTTATAAAATGTCAAACGACATCAAAATATTATATTCTTAATATAATTTTGAAGTGCTCATGACTTAGGTTTCTACGTCATTGATGGTGCACGAAATGGCCAACCGTAAAAAATGTTATGATTTGTCAAAATAGATCGTTTCAAATTAATATTTCGAAAATTTCGATATCATACTAACTTCAAAAATTTTCCGACGATAACTAATTGAATCCACCAATCACCTATATCATCTCGAAGCTTGTTTCGAGAAGTACATCATATAAATATTGAATGATCCAAACAATTATCGAAAATAGATAAAAATGAGTCAAATGTGTGTCTTAAAAAGAGGCGTCTAGCTCGTATTTTCTTTAAAAAATTTCAATTATTATTATTTTTACGATACAAATTTCTAAATATAATTTACATCATTTTATTAAGAAATTTTACATGAGATATGACATAAAAAGTTTTCGAACTTTACATAAAAAAAAAGTCATAATTCAAGTAAATTTTCGAATGTAAAATTACATAGGTATGTTTATTTCTTTTATGTAAATTTTCGAATATAAAATTTTTCACAATATTTTTTTGCAAATTTAATTGTACCTCCTAAATCAAAATGTTTGCATCTACCCTGTGTTCAATTACTATGTTCGGTATAACAAAATATACAACTTAAGAAACAAGACTTGTAATATTATAATATATTAGCACACTCATTTAGTTTGATTTAATACATCGTATCAAAGGCTCACATAATGCCAAGGGTACATTGTTCGAAATTGAAATGTCAATTTACAGTAATCAAATATGAATAAATATAAAGTTATTATTAAATGTCAAGTTGGACGTGTAAAATTGAATAAATAATTAGTGTTGGAATTGGGTTGTAACCCGAATTTTTGTTGAGTATTTGATTGAAAATACTGTTAAATAAGTATTGTGAATATGTAGTAGATGTTTTAAAGAAGTCTTATGTGACTTTGATTTCTATTTCATCCTAAATTTTTCATTATTGATTTTACCCATTATATTGAGACTTCACCTTATATTAATGGTTGAACCCCAACCTTGAGGGTCCATCACCGCCTCGCCCTTAGAACATTGTGGAGGAGGTAAATCGCGGGATGTGTCTTGGCAGGTTAGTGTACAAGAGCTGTCATACTGGTGCCTAAAAAAGGTTAAACCCCAATATTGAGGGTTCCCCACCGCCCCGCCCCTAGAGTATTGTGGAGGAGGTAAATCGCGGGATGTGCCTCAGCAGGTCAGGGTACAAGAGCTGCCATACTGGTGCCCACAAAAAGTCCAATTTCATACCTTGTAAGAGGCGAAAATCGAACTCTCACACTGCGGCTACCAGCTCAGCTAAGACTACCTCATTTCTGTCCTTTGTACCACTGAGCTATGCCACGAGGGGCGAGACTTCACCTTATATTAAACTCTTCACGCATTAATTCTCCTATTATGTTAGGAAAACTTTGGTTATAAATATGTCTTATACAACACATATTTTAATTCATCAATCGTCCAATTAGTTATTGACTCAAAGAGATCCTTTGTAACTTTTTAATATTGATTATAGTGAATTCTTTGCATTTTTCAAAATTTGAATTTTCACGTAAATCTTGTTTTCTTATCCATTATTTTTATATTGTCCATTATTTTCTCGTCTTTAATTATTTGGCCGACTTCAATAAATTGGTATCAGAGCGATTCTGATATTTTGTTAGTCAAGGTTTTTTGGCGGTTCTTGAGATGTCCAAATTAGTTATTAAAACGAGGTTTGAGCAAGGTAATTTTTTTGAGGATGACAATTATGAAATTTGAGATCTCGCTTTTAGATCACAACATCAGATTTTGTTATGGCAGATTTTTGTTCAGACGTTGGAGGGGAAACAACGTAAGGAGTTGTGATCTTGTTGCTCATATGGATAATTCGAGCAAATTTGTTAACTCGGATGGAATTAATTGTGAACTTGATGATTTTGTTGTTCCTAGTGATTCGATCAAGTTTGGTGCCCAAGGTAATTCTGTTAGTAAGCACTGCTTAGATTCAGTTCACAATTGTTGAGTATGCTCGGAGGGGCATGGTGAAAGAGGTGGAGTAATTCGGTGGAATGTTTTGTTTGGAGAATTTTGTTGGAGTTAAATTAAGTTTTATTTTTTGTAATTGAATTCGTGTCAAGGTTAAGTTTGTTAGAATTGAGTTATGATCCAAATTCATGTTAAGTATTTGATTTGAAATATTGTTGGAGGAGTATTGAGAGTTAGTAGTAGATTTGAAGATGTTTTGAAGGAGTTCAAATTGAATTTGACTCATATTGCATCCCAAATTTTTTATTATTGGTTTTACCTATTGTATTGAGACTTCGCCTTATATTAAATTCGTCATGTATTAATTCTCATAATATGTTAGGAATTTTTTGGTTTTAAATATGTGGTGTACAACACATATTGGAATTGACTAATTGTCCAATTAGTTATTAATTTAAAGAGATCATTTGTAACTCATTATTATTGATTATAGTGAATTCTCTGACTCCGCCTGTAGTTTTCTCGAATTTGAATTTTCATGTAAATATTGTTTTTTTGTGTTTCATTATTTTTATATTGTCCATTATTTTCTTGTCTCTAATTATTTAGCTTATTTCAAAAGTTAGGATTTTGTTTTAGTGTTGTACCTAACTTTATATTCAATTAGAATTATCAGTGAAATGAGTCCACTTTTTTCTTTTCTAAGTAATGTCCATTCTTTGAAATGTTGTAATATCTTGCAAAGATAATCCTTTTTTGAATTATCTTTCTTCCATTTTGTATGAACTTGAAATCAAGGACGGATTTAAGGCCTGGCTTGCTTGGGCTCCAATTCCCTTTTCTTTTTTCGTGCAAAAAAAAATTTATAAGGTGAAAAAAAAAAAAAACGTAGCATAAAAGATTTTTTAGTCAAATCCTGACTCCGTCCTTATTTCAAATAATCGAAGTAGTCTCGTCAATTTAGACAAAGTGACAACATTTTCTAACCCGTTGTCAATGTACCTTAAATTTTACGAGAATCTCATCAACTTTGCACAGAGAGCATCCTACCTAATATGAAAAAGGACAAGGAGTTGGCAATGTTATAGCACTGTTCATTCTTTTTCTTTTCTCAGAATTGTGGACACAAACGATGCCGTAGAAGCACAAGTACTGGATTGATTCGTATAGTATTCTCGCAGCAATAAATCGGGTAAAAAAAACTTTCATTCTTTAAAAAATCCTTTTTTTTTTTAAAAACATATTCTTCTTTAACCACATATTCACACATTATTATTATAATAAATTATTATTTTTTTCAAAAAAATGTCACCAAACAAGGCAATGTTGATTAGCATTTATTGTTTACCTTCTTCGAACATCATCTTCATGAGTATTTGTGTACAACTAACTGTATTAATGGATGTAGACGTTTTCTTGCTACAATTTATTAAAAGTTGGGGATGAAATCGACTAATGCTATTCAGCATAATTGGTGTTAAAACACCAGTTTAGATGATATTAAATGATAAATACAATCAAATGAGTAACTTAATTTTACCTTTTATTAAACCTATTACATAACACCACCTAGACTGGTGTTATATCACAAGTGGTACTTAGATAACATTATTCGTTCATTAAATATAAAAACAATAAGAAAATCTGTTCAATAACTTCAAATAATGCGACAGTTGCTGCCTTCAAAAAATGCAACATATACATATCATCAACGAAACGAAGATAAATGATTGTGATGACAACAATCCTGGACGGAGCCACCCATTCTCGACCAGTCCCGTTGTCATTGGGCATTTTCTCTCATTCATTTGATATTTTTCAAATATCAAATGCCCAATTAGATCAACATATGTATACTGGTCTCTGCTGGTGAGAGATAAATTTCATTTTGACCAAAACATTTTCCTGATCTATTATGCCTAGTGGATCTAATAGGGCCAGACCAATAGCTAAATATTACCAAGTCTGGGTTGTACACTGGTTCGCCTAATGGGGGGTCGGAAGACTAGATGCCAAAAGATGCACAACATTTTTTATTTTAATTTTTTACAATATGATTTGAGCCATTTCTTGGACCTAATGGCTAATGAGGACATATGCATTAGGTTAGGTGGAAACTATGCCACACACCTACTTTTTAATAAATATTTCTGATATACTTTTCAGCATTTTTTTAACCATATATACTATTTTTATAAAGTAACCAAATAATCAACTATTCATTACCTAACTAATATTACTCTAACAAACGCGTCCTTAAATTACTATACTACAAAAACATCCTTATTCCATTGAATTAAAGAACAAAATCTTTATTCATGGAGGAAGGTTCCCTTAGAGCCAGAGTATAAAGAGTGCACGGACCCTGGTCAATTTGGACATATACCGCG